>VZRR01000990.1:254-72249 GCA_013398015.1 Oreocharis arfaki
AAAAACATCTGCAGCACAAGACTGGAGTCAGCGCCCACCTCCAGCTTTAACACCAACCTGCCGCCTTCACCTCTTAAGTTTGTTTATTGCATTTGTTATTTCATTTCTTTTAAATTGTATTTTATATGCTTTAAATTATAATTTGTTTTCGTGATGACTTTATTTAAGTTCTCCCCCTCACCACAGAAAAATGAGTTTTGTTGCTGTTAAATATTTTACGTGCTTTGCATTTATTGAAATGTCCATTTGTGAAGCCCTTGGGAAAAGCCTTTCCAATTTCAAATTAGTAAATAAAGAGGGAGGTGTGGTGGTTGGTAAATAAATTAGTAGCTTAAGGACAAGGTGAATGGATTGGCTCCTCCCAAGGTCCTTTGTTCTTTCATTATTGTGTATTCCTCTTTTTGTTATTGCTATAGATTTTGTCCCCTCCCTTTCCTTTCTTCCCTGTGTGTCTCCCCTTCCAGGTTGCTCTCCCCTCCCGCTCTCCCATTGCCCCCATTCCTGGCCACTCCTTCGGGTTTCCCCTATTGGCCCCTGTACCTCAGCCCGCCCCTGTACCACCCCTGTGCCCTGAGACCATTGGTTCTCATGCTCTCTCCGCCCTCCTTGTCCCCATATAAGACCGACGATCCTCGTTTGTCTTTGTCTCTGCCTCTGGGGTCTCTGCCTCCCCTGAGAGTCTCTGCCTCTGGGCTCCTCCTGGGGCCTTCGCCCCTGGAATTCCCAATGCCATCTAAATAAAGTTTTTCTGTGGAACCCATGCAGAGACCCTCCTCGCCTCCTTTACCACTGCCGCGTCAAGGAGCTGATGCTTTGCCGGGGCGCGAACGCTTCGTGCGCTTTTGACACTCCCGGGGAAGATGCGGCCTGCCACGCCGTTGCCAGTTGTGCTCTGAAAAACTTTACAACACATAGGACAATTAAGAAATCAGACTTGGGGAACTGGCAAAGCATCCTCCTAAGACAGCACTGAAAACAAGGTCTACAAAGGAATCCAACACAAGTACGTGCCTGTGCTGCACAGAGCAGCATGCGTGAAGAATGCCAAGTTAGCACAGATATACCTGAAAATGCAAATGTGGTTCTCAAAGTAGTTTAGCCATGTTCTGTGCATTATATCTTTGAGATTATGTTGTACTGACACAGGTATCATGCCTTCAGTATGACAGCTGGCATGACAGTGAGAGGCCAGAGCTGGTTGAAAGGCCACAGTATCATCCTGCAGCATGTAGAAATTGCTGAGCAGTGATTGTTCAGCATCATCAAGTTTTGGAGTGGGATTTCTATAGGCTGTTTTTTGCCTGTTCTCCAACATCAGACTAGATACAAGGAAAAAATTTTTTACAGTGAGGATGGTGAGACACTGGAACATGTTCCCCAGAGAGGCTGTAGATGACTCATCCCAGAAAATAATCAAGGTCACGTTGGATGGGGCTCTGGGCAGCCTGATCTAGTGGAAGTTGTCCCTGCTTATTACTGAACCTGATGACCTTCAAAGGTCCCTTCCAACCCAAAATATTATCTGATTCTATGACCAAAGAGGAGCTGAGGTGCTAACTGCCATCCTCAAAATTCTTCTCTGTCTAACACCACAGTCCTATGAAAATGCTCCTAAATTTTTACTTGTATACACAGCCAGAAGCACCTTAGCCTCAATGGCTCTGAACTTGATCAAACTTCCTCAAAGAGATCCAAAAAATCGAAAACGGATGAAGGAGGAAAGCACCTGTTCTGCATTTTAGTAGCCAGCTCAGTGGTTAGCACACATGTGAATTCCCACATGAGAGACATCTGCAATAGGAACATTTAACCTCCCAGTTCACTGTCCACCTGTCAAATTCTCATTCTTAGTTTAGGTTCTCTGTCCTTACCATACTTGGGGACATACTTTTAATGATAACCATGGCAGTCTAGTAAGCCAAATTATGAGATCCCTGAGTTACCCAGTAGTAAAGGAAGGGTTCATGCTTGTTCCTCAAGAGGTGTTTGCTCAAAGAGACTGAGTGTCTCCATTCAGGATGCATACTTCCCCAGCACACTGGGTGTTTGAGATATGTTAGTCTCTCGTGTTAGAGAGAGATTCTGTAGATACAAAACTGGGCTAAGGCTTCCACAAAGGAAAATATATCACTGCTACTATAAAGATCTCAACTTACTCTTTTCAGTGATTTATATACTGCTAGTATATAAACCTTTTTGTCCCTCTATGAACTGTAAATGGTAGCCACATTTTTTTCAGATATGACAGACTCACGTAATAGGTTATTTTTTTCCATTAGAACACATGCCATTAAATCCATTATCCTTTCTAGTTTCTCTGTCAGGGCAATCACTCTCTTTGCTTTGCTACAGCTAATGCCACTATTAATTAATCTTATCCTTAATTCATAACTCATATTTTTTAAAGTAAATGTACAGCTTGTAATGAGCCGGACTGACAGATTTTGAGATCAAAGGAATAGATCGTCAGAGATACATGAACACCTAATTACTATTTAGGTAGCCAGCTTTCACCAATTTCTGTAGTAGTTAAGTGAAAAAATATCTTTGAAGATCAGTGCCAAAGTTTAGTCACATGTGTTAGTTATAGCCCAAAGTCCCCATCACTAGATCCATTTTGAGGAGGGCTGTATCAAAAGGTGTTAGAACATGGCGCAGGCTCTCACAGTCCATTTAGTCTCCAACCTTGCTGCAAATATGCGAGTGCAACTATTTGTGGGCACAGCTTTGTGACTGGACAAAAGTTTCTATCCAGCTGGTGGCCGAACCTTCAGTTCCAACAGTACTTCTAACATAGAATCATAGACTCATTAAGGTAGGAAAAGACCTCCAAGATTTTTAAGTCCAGCCTTTGACCAAACACCACCATGCCCACTAAATCATACAGCAAAGTGCCATGTGTACTCATATTTTGAACACTTCCAGGAATGGTGACTCTACCACTTCACTGGGGAGCCTGTTTCAGTACTTAACCACTCTTTCAGGGAAGAAATTTTTCCTAATGTCCAACCTGAACCTCACTTTGAGCACCTTGAGGCCATTCCCCTTGTCCTATCACTAGCTGCCTGGTGAAGAGGCCAACCCATACCTCACCACAACTTCCTTCACTTGTCCAGGTTTAACAATCCCAGCTCCTTCAGCCACTCCTCATAAGACTTATGTTCCAGACACTTCACCAGCTCCATTGCCCTTTTCTGGACACAGACCAGCACCTCAATGTCATTCTTGCAGTGAGGGGCCCAAAACTAAACACAGGACTTGAAGTGTGGCCTCATCAGTGCTAAGTGCATGGGGATGATCGCTGCCTTGGTCCTGATGGCCACACTATTTCTGACTCAGGACAGGATGCCATTGGCCATCTTGGCCACCCGGGCACAGCTGGCTCATGTCCATATAGCTATTGACTAGCACCCCTAGGTGTGGATGGAGAGAGCTACATGTTTCCTTCAAAACCAATGTCCAAGGATCAAAATCACAACTTTCCATCTGTGATAAATTTTATATTCAAAATTATGAGGATTTGAGGGAGCTTTTGTGATTCAGAGAGGACACTTATCTCAGATTAAACTTGTCTTCTTATGTTATTTCCTGTGGATGGGAGAAAACATCCATTCTGCTGAAAGTGGGTGGGGTCTTTTTACAGCTGTGGCTGCAACAGCAATAATTTGTATGATGGGCTGCAGCACTGCAGTGTTTTCTGTTCCACAGGGTGGCATGCAGTGGCACACTGCCTATCCCTACGTCGTACAGCGTGTCACAGTGTGCTTGCTTTTAGGCCTACCAGCAGCTCCAATGAAGTCAGCCATGAGTCTGAAGTTAAGCATTGCTCAAGTGCTCTGTTGGATTAGGTCAGAGTGCTAAGTGGTTATTTAGATTCTGTTTCAAATGTCTAAGCCTGAAGAGCTCTACCTTATGTTCTGAAGGCAGGTACTTTTATACACTAGGTTATAACAGTAAATGATACCCAAATACTCTTAATTTCTAGGACCTCTATTATCTTTCTCCAAGTTGGCTTACTCATTCAACAAAGTGTGACCAGACTGTGAGGTAGGCTTGCTATGGCCTTTAGCAAAATTTTCCTTTCAATAATACTATTATGTTTTGTATTGTGTTATAAAATTGCAGTCTAATATTTTTCATATAAAGAAACAGAATGCCCAATGCATGGATAATAACCATCCCAGTGTAGCAGCAGCTTTAGTGGAGGCTGAGCTACCTTTATTCCACAGAAAAAGAAGCAGAAAGTAACTACCTTCCAGTCACAGGGTGATGTAGCCCTTACAGACATGCTGGAGCAGGCACTCCGCTGCTCCCTAGCATTAAGGGTCACCTGTGCCACTTAGCCTCATTACCAGGGAGGACATGAGTCACGTGGGGCTGGCCGAGCACTCTCAGTGGTATTCCTCATCATCTGAAATGAAAGAATATTAGAGGAGCTCGACATTTTACTTCAAAGGTCAAGAAATAACTCACAGTGTCTCCATATATAAAGCAAATGACAGTAGACAACGGGCACAGCTTTGGCCTTGCAGTGGTTGTAGTTTAAAACAAAGTGACAGGAAATAATGAGGTTTAAATTGGTGAATTGGTTTGTGTGTACTGGGGATTAACCTGTAATATACAGAGCACCCAAATTACAGAACTTCAGAGATGAGCCACTTTAAAGCATTGTAGCACACGCTCTGACTGCAATGATGCCTCATTTACAGAAGTGCTGGTATACCTCATTATTCTCCCACAGTCACATCATAAACTTGGACTAAAATCTTAAACTACCTTGCAATAAAATCAAGTGGTTTTAGAAGATAAACACAGCTGAAAAATTATTTTAATAAGATGCGTGATAGAGAAAGTGCGATGCATCAGCTAAGATGAAGTGTTACATTTTTACTAATATGTCAACATCAGTATTTATGAATGAAATTAAGTGCAGAGCCAAAGGATGACTCACACACTTGTGCTTTCTAAACAAAAGAATGAGATTAAATAATTGTGCTGTTTGCATCCTTCTGAACACTCCCCATAACAATCCCTATGTGGCTTTCACAGAGAAAATGAGTGGCAGCACATAGACCTTTGTGTCACCATATGTCTCCCTGTGACGTGAGGAACTACCATGCAGTCGCTAACATGTTCAGAGGTCATACAGAGTAGGTAGTGAATTCAGCAGCAATGAGTAACAGAAATGACAGGATGCTCTGCATCCTTCTAAATCTGCTGCTGTTTCCTCTTGCCTTTTCTAGATATTGTAGGGGGGGGGNCCAGGAAACTCAGCCTGAGTTCACCTGAAATGGGGCTGGCAGTGTGACAACACAAGTGCTGTAAGCTTGATGGGTTCAAGGATTCTCAGGCACAGTATTCAATAAAAATAAAGCTGTAAATAAATAATGACTCTTATTCTGGGAAAGATGAGATTCAGGTGAGAGAGAGGACAGGGCAATGCAATTAATAGTTATCACACTAAAGAACCTTTATCACCAGCAAACAGTATTATTAGACTTGAAGACAGTAATTTGAGAAAATAGTTCTATTCACATGCTTTTGTTGAAGTAGGTTCCATGAGTCTGTTTATTGTGCTGGAGAAGTATATTCTCTGGATTGGAGACTTTCCACAGCTTTGGCTTTTTATTGACCTTTTTATGTCTTAATTCACTGCCCCCAGGACCCCCTTAGCAAGCAGAACACAAAGATGACATCTGACATATCACAGTCAATTCAAAGCATTTAAAATCTGAAAAGAGCACTCAAAATACCAGAAAGATTGACTTGTATAAAAAATCAATAAACTGAATTATTTCCAAATCAAAATAATATTGCACCTTATTTTTCTGCATGTAAGTTTCATTGTTTGAGGAGGTTCTCTGTTAACCATGGTGCCTTCAAGCTTGCTCTGACTATGACAAAAGAAAGATTCCCTTTCACATATTTATATACCTCCAGAAGCTGAGGCATTGCAAAAGGCGATAGCACTGTGTTAGTTCCTTGACCAACCGCTGTTCTGTGCTCTTCAAGCCTTCTTGAATTTATCCTCTCTAACCGGGTACCCTTGAGACTTACAGCACTGTATTTTTTTCCCACTGTTACTCCTATCTTCAAAGTGCAAATTTCTCCTTAAGCAGGTGTCTCCTTCTGTAAGTCAAAAGCCAAAAGCTTGAACAGTGCCTTCCTCATGAACAGGGAAACGGGGATTCCTCTTCTGCCCTCCAGAAGGACTCCATCAGTCTTCACTTTCAAATTATTTGTTGGTTAATGAGCAGCACCTCAGGCTGTCAATCTCTGAAGAGGCACAGTGTCACAGGGATGGAATATCTGCCTCTACGTATTTAATCACACAATGCAATTTTAATCAACCTACAAAAAAGCCCACATTAAAATAGAGGACAGATCATGCTACAGTTAAATTGTGATTTTGGTGTTAAGATAAAAAATGGATATTAATGTTCATGTTGCAAAAGAAAACTGTACTTCACAGTACATAAATTAAATATATAAAGTTTGTTATTTTATAGTACATCTGTCTGCATATTTTAGAGTATTGTTCCGTTTTATTACATTTCTGATCAAGACTAATGCTCATTAAAAATCTAATATGACAATGAAAAATTTTATATGGAAAATTCTTGTCCTCTATTACAATTGCTATCTGCTCCACTTTTTGGAAACCACAGTAAATTAGACTTGGGCCACAGTAATCTTAATTATATCTTGAAACAGATGATGTTGGAAATATATTGAATAAACTCTTTTGGTGAGATTGCCTTTGCCTCTTAATTCAAAATCTATGTTCATATGCTTACATTATTTAAATTACAAAAGGCAGGCATCTGAAAAACGGGCTTTGTTGGGAAGTCATATTCATGAAAATTCATTCAATTGTGAGGAGGTAAAAAAAAACAGGGGAGAAAAAAACTGCTTGCTGATCATAATGTAACATAAGCCATACCATTTCATTTAAGCAGCAAAATGCATAGACTAAAAAAAGACAGTTCAATATGATCTCAAAACTGTGTTCTATGAATTCATCATGCTTTTAGCTAGAGAGCAGTTGTAACCCAACCTATTTACTTGCTTTATTTGAACAAGACAAGAGGTAGGGTCCATTCTAATAGGTGACACAAGCACTCTGCATATTGGGCAGCTGACGTGAAAGTGACAGATGAGAATATCACCAGATCCAACACTTCGGTTTTTTCTCCAAAGTTGTACCAAACTGAAATGTTGACTCTGAATGCAACTGAAAACCTGATCGAATTTTTATCTTGTCTCAGTTGGCCTTGTGAGAAGCATGAAACAGAGCATGACATAGCAGGTGATACAACTGGCAAGGTCGGCTGTTTCACATGCTACAGGGTGTGGTGGTAAAAGGGGATTGGTGACAGTAAGAACTGCCATGGGCAATACATGAAGGGCATTGTTTCACTCCCATGGCATTACTGCCCTATGATAAGGAATGTGTTTATGTAGTACTTAGAGGAAGGGTCCCAGAGAAGTGATACAGAATGTGGCCAGGCCTCTCTGTAGATCAGCCCTGTGAAGAGCCAAGAAGCTGCCAGTGGGCATCTAAGGGCATGTTAAGATGCTGGGATACATTTCATCAACTGCTTAATAAAAATTGTAAATAAATCATCTGCTCCAATTGAGTGTAAAGTTTGCAATCTACAGGTGATATACTGAACCACAAACCAAACTGTATTGAGCAAAGCTGTCAATGTTATACCTCCAGTGAAGAGGTATTCTTAATTTCTTCCTGGAATCAACAGCGTTAACCAATTTTTGCACATCTTCTTTCCTTCCTCCTTTCACTGAATTCCCTTGAAAGACTGAAGTACACCTTATTATGTACTCTATATTTTCTAACCAATCACTAGCTCCTTTAACTTGTTCGGGTAATTCACTCCCAGAGACAAAACTCCCTGTGCAATCTTTATGATTATGCTTCCCTGAAGACCTTCAGTATTCTAAAACTGAAAGAGCAAATGTTGTCTCTTTGGTCAACCCACCAACAAACTGGCAAAGGAGATTATATGGAAGGCCAAACCCCAAAATGTCACAGAGCCTAATCAGACACGAGACACTCAACTGTTCGACTCTTGCTACATTAAGACTCAAAGAGACCAGCCAGTGCTATTCAGATCAAAGCCAAAGGCATCTTAAAACTGTGGATTTCTAGGCTTTCTTCTCTAGTCTCAGAGGAGAGTGCTAAGCTTGAGATGAAACTACGCCTTGATCAGACTGGCTAAAGTAAAATCTTCAACATTTGCTGCTGTTTACCTCATCGTGTTAGACATCAGTGACATTCACCCTTCTAAAAGGAAGAAGTGGTCTCAGGCCCAAAATCATTGGGTAATGAAGAGCTCTGTGCTGGTGCAAGGGTCCCACCACAATGTGGCTTGGAGAAGCTGTCACATCAGGCTTTGTTTGTGAGGAGGTGACAACTCTCAGCAGCACCAGCAAACCTAGTGTTGATGTGGCACCTTTGACTGACGCTGGATTCAGATGTACTACCAGATAGTGTCAGTAACAATCATAGCTCCACCACAATATTAAGGAATAGAGATCATTGTCATAAGAACATTTTTAGGCATGTGTCTTGATGAGATTTTGCCCATCCTGTTTAGAAACTATTTAGTTATGCTGGTGTTCAAAAGGAAAGTATTATAGTTGGTGACACAAGATGGAAGTTCTCTTTCACTGTCATTATATAAAAATCTTTATATTTGAATATGTCTTCAAGTTTCTTACCCTTTAATGGAAATATTTCTGATTTTAATTAGAAATTGGGCATGTGTCTTAATTTTTATGAAATACATTTTTGAAAAAATATTCCTGCAATTGGGCACCTTTAATCGTCCCTGCAATCAAATTCAGTTTTGGCTTCATAGAGGGCTTTTTATTTACACACAGACTATTCAATTAATGTAAATACTTGGATTTGCCACAAGAAAATAAGGAACTAGAAGAAATCAGTAATTGATATCAGCCTTGATGACAAGCATCTCCTCTATCTCCATAATAGATAAAACAACAGAAGAAAGGGAAGTGCAATTGCATTGTTAACTTCATAACACTAAATTTAGGGATAAATTTTTTTTTCCATTTCTTGATTATTCTTAGGGAGAATAAAGGGAAAGAAGAAAGTTAATTCATCTGTATCAGGGCCAATATGAAAATTGTAAATATTAATTGCAAACCAATACAGAAGATTTTTGAAGGACTTATTAAAATGTGAATGTAAGTATTTCTTTACTATATAATTTAGCACATATAAAAAAATGTTAGTCCATCACAGACTGGCAGACATCCCTGAGGTAAAACCAGAACTTCCAAGTATATGAATATAACGAAGAATTATAACAAATTTTCTTACATTCTGTAATGTTAAATTTTCTGTCACAGGAGATTCCTGGAGCTCAGTAAATATCTTTGCTCAGTTTCAGAATTTTTCAGTTGGGAGAAATTCTGAATAATGATCAGAACTGAAAGCTAGTTCATCCATCCCTCTCTGTAAAACACACAATCCTGATTCACCTATTGAAGCTACTTGTAAAGCTGATTTATGAAAATCTTTGAAGAAGAGTCTGTCAGCACTTCACAGCACTGAAGTTCTAAGGGGGTTTCCATATTTTCTTCACTGCAGGCTGAAAAAAACTTCTCTTCAGCTCCCTAAAATCATAAAGCTCCTACACTCCAGTAAGCATTCACAAGTAGAGGTTTCCTGCACGTAGAATAATCAGCCATTGACTCAAGTTCCTCAGAGGGACCAGAGATCTCCAGCATTCAAAATGGAGTCTCCCCTTCTTCCCATGGCAGCTTTTCCCTGTAGTTCTGCACTCAAAAGTCAGCAGCCCAAATCTCTGTTCAAGACCTGGTCAAAGAGACACACAACTGAACAAAATTTCCAAGGAGGAGATACTGGTTATCTAAAAAAAAAATATATTGTAGAGTCTTTCTAAAGTTTTCAATGTCTTTATGAACAAGTTGCACCTAAATTTGTCTAAATAACAATGTGCTGGAGCAAAGGCAGTGATTTCTTAAGTTATCCCTGTCTAGAAAAACACAAGCTGTTGAACATATGGTTCATTTTAAACACAGATGGAATTAAGCATGTGCTTCAGTTCTTTTCTGAGTCAGAAGTAAAAACTGAAGACCATAACTATGTAATACTTTGCCATGTTACAGCAGAATCAACTAAAATGTTGCTATCATATTCTTTCATATGATTTCAATATCCTGCTTGAGCAGAGGGGGTTGGATTAGATGACCTCCAGAGGTCCTTTCCAACCTCAGCCATTCTGTGATGCTGTGAACACTGCAGAGATGAAAGCATGTTAGTTATATACTTATCCATAGTGTAAGCAACATAAACCAGTCTCATTGTTTATGTAAATATTAAAAAAAAAAATACTAAAAGGCAAATGTGTCATTTGGATCATTCATTTCTCTTTATTGAACTTTTATGAAAAACAGTCCATTTGAAATATTTCCAGCAACCATTTCAATTCCAAATGCTCAATACAAAAACTTGGTATCAGAGTTCAAACATATAAAGTTACATCTCATTATAATTTAATATTTAACAGCACTAATCATTTCTGATTTTTCATAATTACGTTTACAAAAATAATGTTACATTTATAAAATAAATCAGCTTTTCCCAATAAATTACAATGGTGTTCTTATTCAAAAATGTAATATATCATACAAAATAGACAACAGCTTTTTGTCAGATAAAATACTAAAGTATATTTTTCCTCCAGTACATTTTGGCAGTGTGTGAAAACATTTTGTTGTACACTTGATATCTAAATTTCACCGTGAAAAATAAACTAAGCTATTATGCACATCTCTTATATAAGGCAAGGGTGGCCAACTTGGGGACTAATCTTTATTTCTAGCTGTATGTTTTTAGTCAGACCAATACTGCCATGTTTATGTTTATGCAACTGACTTCATTTATCTGACCCAGCAAATTCACGCAGATCCACCTAGAATCCAACACTCTTTCTATGACAAGTACACAAAAGAGAGCCTAATCAGTAAACTTTGGGCTGCTCAGTATCTCTCACACCTGTTTTACCTTTGTGCATCACTGTAAAGCATTGGCGGCCAACTTGTAAAAATAGCACAGTCTGGATACCCTTAAAGTTAATGGCAGAACTTCAGTACCTTATTCTGTCACAAAAACTCAAACTAAAAGGAACTTGTAAAAAGAGCAATGCATTAATAAAAAACAAATATTAAACAGTAAAAAGAAAAATAATCTAAAAAGCAAAAGGCAAACACTAATAGCTACTGTACACAGACTTTACAAAAGCAACTACTTTAAAATAACAAAGAAACACAGTGTCTACCTGGTGGTAGGTGCATTCTCATTAAAGCCTTTTGAATGTTCAGGTCAGCTCAGTATTTACTGTGCTGCATTTCCTGCCTTCAAAAATATATTTGAAGAATCATTCCAGATTGTTTGAGCAACTTTTACAAGCCAAAGGAGTAACTGCACCATGTCTGGATGCTGTGATTAATGAAAGTGTGTGGTTCAAGATGATCAACATCTCACCTTGAAGAATTTCTGACTCTACTATGTTTTCTCTTTGTAATAGTTTAGCAAACTTCAATATTTTATTATCTCTTTTCTGTCTGTTCCTCTCTTACGTAACTTCTGGGAAGAAAGTCTACTTTAAAGTACTAAAGAAAAATCATTGCTGTCTGGAATAAATAAAATGTGCAAAGTGGTGATTTTCTTATGATGTTACTATTGTATGAACAACATATCACTTCATATATCATAAAAGATTACTTTCACAAATTGTAACTGAGTAGTATAAATGCCCCATGTGAGCATGTGTCACAAGGTCCACTTTGTGCAAATTCACAGAGGGTCCAAATCCAGATGGGTTGCTATAGACTCCAGACAAAAAACTTAGTCAATGTTGGATCTCCCCAGACTGGGAGGGGAGGAAGAGGCAGAGAAAGAAAACCAAGTCATCCCACGCTTCTGAAAACTCTTAAAAATTGAGAGGATGAGTATTTGGTATGCTGTCTTCTGGCTATCTTCAGGCTGGAAATGCCATGGCTCAAATCAAGAACACCTGGAGCTGAACTCAGGCACGTTTGCCACTGCAATTAGTAAGTCATGCCTCTCCCAACACAGAGCTACTGTATTAATTACAACTTCTCTGTAGGTGAATATTAGTGATTGCTGAAATGTCCATTTACCAGCCAGACAAAAAACCACAATGGCTACTCTTACACTAGTAAACCAAACATCTCAAAGTATATTCCAGCCCTGGGGTCAAATGGCATGGTCCTAGTTAGACCTCACTGCAGTCTGTAACTTCCTCGTCAGGGCAACAGGAGGGGCAGGCACTGATTTCTTCTCTGTGGTGACCAGTGACAGGAACCAAGGGCATGGCCTAAAGCTGTGTCAGGGAAGGTTTAGGCTGGATATTAGGAAAAGGTTGTTCACCTGGAGGGTGGTTGGGCACTGGAACAGGCTTTCCAGGGAAGTGGTCACAGAAAAGTCTGACGGAGTTCAAGAAGCATTTGGACAACCCTTCCAGGCACATGGTGTGACTCCTGTGGATGGTGCTGTGCAAGGCCAGGAATTGGACTTGATGATCCTTGTGGGCCCCTTCCAACTCAGGATATTCTATGGTTCTGTGATACTCTCTGTGCCCCTACGGAGAGGGGCTGTATCCAAAGAAGCTGGTGAAAAGTTTCTCTAGACTGGCCTAATTCCCAAAGTTTGCCCAGAAATTTTTTGGTAAAGTAGTAGTCAGTCCTAACCCAAAAGCCTACCAGTCCTTGTTCTAACTATTTATCAATATAAATGTTTCAGCACTGGCCAATTAAGTACATATAGACCTTATTTTATATAGAGATTTTAAGAAGTCCTCAAGCATATTCACCCAGGCAGGCCTTCTGCTTCACACAAAGATTTAAGCAGGGAGGATTCAACGATTTTGTTGAAATTTTACTTGAAAGAGATGGTCTTTTCAAATCAGGATTTTTAAAAATAGCTGGGTTTTTCTTTCCATTGAGTATGTTTTCCTTCTTTTTTCAATTCATGTGCTTTTTTGGTAGCCTACTGTCCTACTATTAGTGGAATCTTGGCTTTTGCCTGATTAACCCACTTTTTCATGTCTACAATTCACAGCTAAATGAGCACTAACCAGCTCCATTACGATGAAAATTATATATACATCTAAAACAATAATATTAAGACAACAAACAAAACAGGAAATAAAAACATGAATCTGTGCAGTTATAAGATCTAAAAATAATATCAACCTCTATACATATTTGTCAGACTGCAGCGTCCATAGTTACAGTTGTATGCAGCAGTCAGAACAGCATTACTTTCCAAATCATGAGGTGTTTAAAGGAACACCCACAGTAGTGGCTGCTGAGGAAATAATTTCCTTTACCAACCTGAGATTTAAATGTGCAAGTGTTCTACTAATCTATCTAGTGCACAAAAAGGAAGGGGAGGAGGGAAGGAAGGAAGGAAGGAAGGACAAGACAGAGACAGAGACAGAGACAGAGACAGAGACAGAGACAGAGACAGAGACAGAAAAATTATCACAATGGTTTTTGTTTCAAAATAGATTGCTGTGCAATGACTGAAGCCTGATTTGCAGGCATTTTGTATTCTTGCCCAGAGCCTTGTGGAGGGGAAGGTAATGGAGTTTCTGGAGTTGCTGAAAAAGAACATAGAAAGAATTACATATTTTTATAGACTGGTCTACTCTGCATATATATACTACTGCACTGAAAGGGAGTCCTGTTGCATTTGACATGTTAGGGAAACAGGATATTTTAATTATCAAAATTTTTAGTTTATTAAAGATCGTGCATGTAAAAACAATGATATATCAGAATGGTGCTGAATTTTTAAAATTAAATTAAATTCAAGTCAGAATCTCTTACTTAACACCATTTATATACATACATTTTTAATGCACAATTATTTTAATTTAAGAATGATGATGAAATAGCTCTATGAACACTGACAGGCCACCATTCTAATTAATATTTTAAAATGAAACAGTGAAATGTTATGACAGAAGGCTAACTTGCAATTACTTACGTATCTGTTCTGTATGTACAGGAGCAGACATTGAACTTATGAGGACAGTTTGGCCAGTTAATGGATCTTGGGCTAAGTGAGGATGCATTGGGTGATGCAGATGACTGGCATCATTAGAGGTACCTGCAAAAATAACATGAGCATATATCAATTCAAAAGAGCATGTTGTTGCCAGTGACTTATACTTCAGTAATTACATTTCCACAGAGTAAATATTTTGATTGGCAATTTGAATAATTGCCTCTGGGTATTCATTAAACAATTTAACCAGACTTCAAGCATATTAAGCACTGTGTTTATTTTCACTGTTTTGACTGCAATAACAGTGCGTTTCATGAAATATCGGTAAGGATTCTTTCATCTGCCTAGGGAATTGTAGGACAACTCAGCAGTTACTGAGAAATACATAGCACAATCTGTCGTTGTAGGACTAAGTTAACACGATGAACTGCCAAGACAAGAAGACTTTAGCTCAGAATTACACAACCCAAAGCTCAGACAGTGAGTCAGAGTGGTAGCTTAGATCAGGATTCCCTCAACATCCCAACATGCTAAATTCAACATAATACAAGATGGTAAATTTAACAAATAGTTAGCTTACCTCCCAGTAACATTTCCTGAAGCAAACTGTCAATTTTAACAATTCCAAATAGTTTAACCAACTGTATCTGCTCAATCATTTGCCAAGTGATACTTTGGAGTGTAGGCAGTAGAAGAAGAAGTTCTCCAAACCTTCCTCTGGAGTCATACTGACGGTCATTAATATAATCCTCTAAACTGATTTGGACTTGGAATCGCATATTCTTAATCTTCAATGGATTACTCAAGCCTTTTGCATCTTAAAAAATGACAAAAACTGAAAGTCAAGGCATATCATGATTTGGGAGGAGCATCTTACTGTTTTTCATTTCATTCTTTTATATTCAGCTAGAGAACATGAACAGATGCTACATTAACAAAGTTACTTTCAATACAATCACATGTAAAATAATTGAGAAATATTTTCGTAAAAATACCTGGATCAAAAAACACAATTGCTTTCAAGCAAGCATATTCATTATCATCTATTTGAATTTCCTGGAAGGGACGAACTAATTCATCCAAAATCCTATTTGCCACTCGGCAGATCTCTACTTCAGTGCTGTTGCGATGAATTATGTAATTGTTGCCTTAGAGAGAAAGAATACCAACATGTGAATTAATAGAAACATTTCGATGTAATGTATTAGTTGAAGCCAATTTTCAAAAGTAAATTTCATATTGCTTAATCAAGTTAATAAATTTATTAAGTAATAGCTCTCCCTTGCATCACACACAACTTTTCTTTGCAAACATAAAAGTATGCCAACATGTACAGTTACTGATTAGTCCACAGGACCAAGGTTTGTATTTGAATGTCCAAGTATGAAGGAAGTAGACCTTTATGTTTAAATAACAGATAAATATACTAACTAATTGATCCTAAAAGGTCTTCTTCCCTGATTAAAATAATATATCCCAAGCTGAATGACAAGGATTTGTCAATAGACAAGAGGAGACACTGGAAATGCTTCTTTTTCTAATGGATGCTTCTGTTGTTCCTAATAAAATTAGCAACGTAAAATTTTCAGTCAAGAACTAATTTTACCTGGGGTTTGGTTTCTGGTTTTGGTTTTTTTGGGGTTTTTTTTATATCAGTTTTGGAGGTCTCTACTATGGCATCTTAATTCACCTTCTGGAGAACAACAGGAATATCGTGGAGCTTTCAGAAGCCATCACACAGTTTTTGATAGAAAAACTGATAATTATATCACAAGAGATCCATGTCAAAATGACTCATAAACTTTAAAGGTACCTGCCTCCAAGTATCAAAAACAAGCCTTGAAGCCTCAAATTGTTTCTTCTTTTGGTATATATGCTGATGCTGGTGATACTAAATATAACTTGCTTACTATTATTTTATCATTATTTTTCTTATTATGTTATTACTTAATTACAATTAAACTGATCTTTTTTTTCTGTTAATTTTGTTAGTGAAACTGTATCTAGGGAGATAACTACCTTAAGAAAGCCATAGCTTTTATCTTGAAAGGATTGCTGGTGAGAGAAATACCTTCAGACCAAGCCCTTCTTGTCCTTTTAAAATGTGTAAAAATAAATTCAAGCTGATTTAGAGCTATGAAAAGGCAGGGCCAAAGAAGAAGGAGAATAAGTAGTAGAAAATGTCCTTGTTCCACACCACCAGTGAAGAGATAAGCCTGAGTCCATATTCCACATTGTCACGCCTCACATCAAAAATCCTGTCCAAGACGGCTTACAGACTTCCTCACAAAACATCCCCAATGCTGACCATGTCTAATAAGGCTCTTTTTGGCAGAGAACACTTCAGAGTGGTGGAGTACTGTGTCAAACAAGGCTAAGAAATGCCTCATCACTCTCCACACAGGCACACATCTCATCTTGCAACTGGGCCTCTCTGTTGCATGAACTAGAAGACATGCTTCCATCCCGCCTGGAACAGACGTCCTTCACAACATCCTCTTCCCTGACAGCCATGTTCCCTTTATATAACCCAGTGCAGGAGCCATTTCAGCTGACCAAGAATACGCTCCTGCAGGCGTGCCATGGCACTGTGCCATGGATGCACCCATCTGTCACACGGCAGGGACAGCAGGAATGATGTTTACATGGTGGCCCTGTGGCAGCTGTCGAGGCAGCTGTGAGAGGGCTCTTGGGAAAGTGAGTTGCAGGGAACAGGCTATCTAATATTTTAGCCAGTAGAGTCTGAAGGACTCCTGAGAAAGCTCCAGATAAATGGTTTTAATCAAGACTGAAAGTAGTACATGTGCAACAGGCTGGCTGCTCCTTTCCTAAGCAAAGTGGTTTTTATGCTGTTTTTGTGGTGGTGTTGTTTTGTTCCACTTTTTTATGGGACAAAGGTACAGAAAGGACAATAATGTAAGGAGGCAATTGCCAGGAACTCCCTTAAATTGTGGTTTCTGGTATCCAATAGACCTTTAGCTGTATTAACCTACATGAAACCATCCACCTGCTTTTGCTAGAACAGGCACGTGACATTATGTCATTAATAGCTATTTAGCATTCACAGAACGCATTGCTTTGATTGTGCCAGAACAGTTGTTCCACTTAAGTGATTACATCGTTGCTAATGTACTATAACATCATCATCAGTAAGTAAAACAAAACCAATATTTACCTAAAAGTAAAATGTCCTTATATGCCATGGACCGTTTTGCTGCTCCAAGCAACAGGTGCTCCCCAGCATGTGCTCTTAGCAGGGCAACCTCACAAAAAACCAGCAGACTCGTTAGATGATAAAGCAGTAAGTTTCAATAAGAGCAAAAGAAAAGAGGAAACATATTAGTGTGTGTTGGGTACATGTTTAAGGTTGTTAAGATTCCAATGTAAAATGTAAAGTGAATGTAAAAATCTTAACATGATAAGAAGAGCACTCTTTTTAATTGTCACTCTAATTAAAAATTAATTACTGTGTTGCTCTAATTAAATTGTCACCCTCTGCCACTTCTAGCATTCTGTCTAGATTTTAAATATCAGGCTCTGCAAAATACTTCTCAGTAAATATACTACCTGCATTTATTTCCTAGTGTGTATTCCCTTGACAAAGTTTTCTCTGGCTTTTTAAGTTGACACTAAAGACTCCAGTGGGCTGGAATGAACTGTTACAGTAAATTTGGTTCTATCAGTGTTTCATTTTTCTCTTGAACCAGAAATTTCTGTGGCACTTAAAAGAGCTTTTTCCCAACAAAGCCAGATATGCTAAAAGAGCCACTGTTGTCCACAAAGAGGAATCCCAATTTGAACTGTGAAAACACTTATGTTTATTATTTGTCACCTGTTTACTTTCCTCTGGTTTTAATGTCAGCTTAAAATTTCAGCAATGGCCTTTATTTCCTCAAGGAAGTCACCTCTTGACAAGTCATTCAAATCCAAGCCAATCACTTTAGGAGATTGGAGAGATATAAAGGTACACAGCACCTGGGTAATACTTATCTGTTAAGACTTATCAGCTTCTCAATAGAGTTACCTTAGCTGCTCTGGCCTCCTCTATGGTTTGTAAATCAGGCTGACTCCTGGATCAGGAATCACTTTTTTAAAACCAGATGGCTTATTTTATAACTGAAAACACAATGCCCCTTAGAAACTGGCTATCACAAATGAAAAAGTGGCATTTGTTTTATCTCTCAACATCTTTGTCCCTACTTTTCTAAGATACTTAAGGTTTCAGAGTATTTCCCAATATGTACTGTTCAAGCACAGCAGGAGTGTTTTCAGCCTATCATTCTAAGCTGATATTTTACTTTTTTAAATGCAGACAAGAACATTTTAAGGACATTTGATATGTTCTCTTTTCCTTCATGCCATCTTAACAATAAAAGCAGCAATATTTTTTTGTTTGCTCTTGTTGCCCTTGTGTAGCCAATGCATTTGAAATTCTCTTTCACATGAGCAGAGTTTTAACTTATTTGAGTATGTTGAGTCTGTGCACATATGCGCTCTGTGGGTCTGCAAAGACATCATTAAACTCCTGTTTTGGGGGGTCTCCTGTGGCCTAAAACGTGATATTCTTGAGGAAGGATATAAGAGGGAATGACTCCATTCAAAACCAAGGATGATCTAACATTTGCAGGATTTTGTTAAAAACTGACAGACAGAAGAAACAAAAAAGATTTATACAATTCCAGTTCACAGAGTGATTTTCAAGATGAATCAGATTTTGGTGTGGAATCAAGAGATCCCAAGCAATGAATTATCCTCCTGCTGTGGCTGCTTGTCAGAGAACTGTTCACCACAATGCGGAGATACTGGTTCTGGGTTTGCCAGAACAACCTACTCTGAAAGCCAGATATATTAGGATATATTACAGGTGTAATGATAGATCAGACCTCTGTCATAAAAACCTTTATGAATTTTCAAGATTTGATTTTTTTTCCCTCACATTTATTATATACAATATAATTTTAATACATTGGATTGTATGAAAGATTATTTGCTATGGATTGATATCAGTATGTTTGGAATTTTTTTGAGATTCTAATCGCTTTTGGTTTTTGCAAGTAGAGAAGACCTGCTTCAAATTAAAGAACATGCTGTCTTAAACCATTTTATAATGAAAGGTGAACATGAAATAAATTCTTTTTAAGGTCAGAAAAAAGTTCTGCTTCCAAAAGGCTACAGGAAGAACAAACCACTTAAAGACATGCTGCTTTGCTGCTTCTTTTTGTTAATGTCTTTTCTGTGGTGGTGGTGCTGTTATTTCAAAACTTAAAAAAAAAATAAAATTAAGAGGGTGGGTCTAGTGCCCAGCTCTATTTGTTCAGACAAAAAGGAATGAGTGATTCATCGTGACATTTAAATATCACAGGAGTAACAGAGCATTAATTACAGTTTTATCTTTGTTTTCCTCTTATACCTGGTCATCGAGTGGTAGTTCACAGAAGCCTGGAATATATTTAGCCCATTCCACCAGGACCAAAAGTTGTTGCTTCATAGATTCACAGACATCACTAACACCAGCAATTTTCTTAACATTTATATCAGTGCTAGCACCAGGACTGGAGATTGAGATCTGGCCATAATGAGAGAAAAAATGAAGAATGTTAAATTTCATACACTTTTATTTTCACTGGTTAACAGCATATTTAAGAAAAAATCACAGCAGTAATCACAGATACTCTTGAGAAATTCCTTGACCATATGGACCATTACCCTGCACGTAAATTATAAATTTTTATTTCTCATTATTGCCAGTGTACATTGCAGGATACTAAAACTTTAATTAATAGTACCATGATACAATATATTCTCATTCCAAAATACTATTTTTAAACATACTAGAGCTCTTTTCTTTTGTAGAAGGGAGGTGGTTTTGGTTTTTTTTTCCTTTAAAAAGGTTGACATTTATTTCAGAAAAAAAGAAGAGCTCATACTGGCATGCAGCAATATTAAGGGATAGAGATATTACAAGAAAGAGAGTGATCAAGGGGTAGCATGTTCTTCTAGTGAAAAGATAAGTATCATTAACTTTAGAAGGTAAAACAGGGAGGTTTTAGTGCCTGGAGGAGAATGGTTTGTAATGATGAAGCAGTGGTATATGCAGAGACCTGAGATGTTTCAGAGGAAATGTAAAGAATATGAGTGTGCATTAGACCACCTGCAGTGAACGGTGTTCTGTGAAATGGCAAGAGAGCAATATCTTTCTGGGCCTGAAGCTGGGGCACTTCTACTGAGCCAAATCCTGAAATTCTTAATGACTTTTCAAGGAAAGGAACAAAACCAGGCTTTCACTTAAGCCAGACAGGAAAGCCAACTTAAGATAAAGCCAAACCTGAGAAGGTAAGGCCAGTTGATAGTTGCTATCATACTAGGGAAGCAAAAGAAAAAGGAAGCTGAAAAGGAACAAAAAAAAGAAAAAAGGAAACAAAATGAAAAAGAGAGAAGAAAAAAAGAAGAAAAGAAGAAGAAGAAAAAGAGGAAAGAAAAAGAAGAAAAAGACAAAGACAAAGAAAAAAAGAAAAAAAAGGAAAAAGAAAAAGAAAAAGAAAAAGAAAAAGAAAAAGAAAAAAAAAAAAAAAGAAGAAGGTCACTGAACAATGCCTATGAAAGTGATTTTCCCTTTATGTTTTATTACCAAAAGCATACTCAGGAAATTATGTAGTGTGATTATCTTCCTCAGGAAAAGAAATTACTTGTTTGGTCTTCCAATACTACATTCCTACACTTTTCAGGATAGTGGAACTATTTAGGTTGACTCCTACTAGTTCCCCTTCATTCATATATCCATGTTAAATCCCACAATGGTATCTGTGGTGAAATCCCTTATCCTTGGGTAGTCAAAAGGACTTGCACTTCTGAACTAAAGCTCTGTGCTTCCTACATAATTCAGTAGTGTAAAACACTGAAAACAGCTTAGATATCAGTTAACCAGCTCAACATTAGTTCTCAGGGAAATACAGCAACTAGGCATGTGAAAAATTCCTCAGAACCATAATTCAAAGGTTATCAAGTAGGAAAAAGATTAGAGGTATTGCCTCTTTGTAGACAGAAAACGTGTGAAATCCATGCTATAATCATGAATCCATTTCTGGCATCTCCTTTACAAAAATGAGATTGAGGATACTGAACCTCATTCAGGTGAGAGCTACCAGAGTGATTCGGTCTAGAAAACCTTCAGTAAAGAAAGAGAGTAAAGAAATTCAATGCATTTCTTTTTTTTTCCAGAAGAGTAAAAGAGGTCTTGGTCATGATTCAAAGGTATAAAGAAGAGATTTCTGATAGAAGGTCGCACTCTGATCTACCTGAAAATGATACTAACCATGCACCAACTAGAAGATAATACAAGAAGTAAAGAAGAGGCAGATTGTTTAACTGTTAGACATACTGATTCATGAAGTTAATACATTGTCCTTCCCTTGATATATTTTAATCAAAGCTGTGCATTTTTATAAATTACATATTACATTACAAACTGCAGTCTCCATGCTGAAATGACTCGGTGAACTTCTGCTGGGGATTCATGGGATGACTCCCATGGAGTTCATTATGAACCTAGGATTTCATCTCTTGACAAGGGTATGAAGGTATGTGTTTTTCAATTTCTATTTCTCTATTGCTTTAACCTGCCTCTCATTTACGGCATACAACACAGGAGTCACTGACTTGATAGAATCAGACTAGCACAGGTTAGGAGGGTCCTTGAAAGATCATCTAATCCAACCTTTTGTGGGAAAGGAACCCTGGAGGAGATTATCTAGCACCCTGTCCAACCACATATTGAAAATCTTCAGTGACAAGGATTCTACCACATCCCTGGAAAGGTTGTCCTCATAATAGCTTGTTCTCACTGTAAAAATTTCTTTCTTATACTGGGAAGAAACCTTTCCCACTGTAACTTGTACCCATTAATGACTTGATGAACATGACAATATAACACTGTATCCCAATTGTTCTGAAATCCTTCACAGACAAATGCCTTTATTCATATGAGAGTCCAGCATGCCATTTCCATATTTATATAATCTTGGAAGCCTCTCCCAGGTCTGTAGGAGAAAAACTGTACTTAGACAATTCCCCCCTGTAAGGGATCTTAAGGAACAAAATAACTAATTTTCCCTATTTAATATGAACATTTCAAAAGGGATGAATGCTGCCCTCTTCCTCATTTCACAGCTGAAGTACTTGGATAATAATTTGGGACACTACCACCTCCTCTAAGTCTCTTCTCAGGACTGAACTTATCTTACAGACCTGTGCAATTGAGGGAAAAACAAGTACTTTTAAGACTTTGCTTTTCCATCATGTTAATGGACTTTGAGGCCAAGACTATATCTTCATATATGCTTGACATAGTGGAAGCAATTCTGTTCTACTAAAACATACCAAACAGTAAGTACAATAAATTTGTCTATACACAAGGTGATGTTTTAGGCCCAGAATCTACAGTTTGAAAAGAACTTTGTGCTATAAACAGCTGAGGATGTGATTCTGTTCAAGACAGTTCTTATTCCTGAATTGCATACACCAGTTGGAAATGATTAAGGAGTATAATAAAAAAGCACAATAAGCAAGTTCAAAAAATTACTAAGGAGATAAAAATAGCTATATTTTTCATACTGTATAGGTATGAAAGGTAGGAAGGTACATTATGTTCATCTGCTCTGCCCGGACATGCAATATGTGCCAAAGACTATCACCCAGTAATTCCTGCATCAATTCTTTACAGACAGTTCCAGCCTAAGAGAGCAGCTGATAAAGGATGAGATTACAAAACATTTGGGGACATATAAATCAGTCAGCATGAAATCATAAAGGTGGCAGTTAAATTCTAAGCAAGTTAGTAAGAGGTGCAAGAATGCAGAATCAATGGCCATGATTTATCTGAGGTGCAGAAAAGGACTGGAGACTGTTCCATTCAGCAATTGATTGGATAGGAAAAAAAAAAAGGAAAAGAGAAAATGAAGTTCAGATGAGACAAAGAAAATTTAAAAGCAAGATGTGAATAGACTGCAGTTGGAACACTTCTGTTTGCCTCACTTATAATGTCTAAGGATATTAAAAATGGGATTTTCAAAAGAATGTAAGAAAATGTGTGTCCACACCCCTTTGAATGTAATGGCTTTGGACAAATTTTTCCCCATGTTTGATGGGAAAGGCAGCTTCAAGGATAGATAGATGCCACCAGCTGCCTAAGACAGCAACTGATTTAAAAGCAGTAAGAACCATAAACCTTTATTAAGAAAGGTGTCTAAGACATATTGTCCTGGACAAAGTAGAATTTTTTTATTGACTTTGCTTCAAGAATGTATTCTATTACCGCTTCTTTCAATAAGAAAAGGAAGCTGTGTGCATTTTGGAAGTAGAAAAAAGTAATCTCAATAATTATATTCAGTACAATAAGAAATTTTAAAGTATTTAATTTTTGTAATAGTGGTCTTAACATCACTAAATAATTTTGTGCTAGATCTCAGTACCTGACGGGATAGTGTCTCAGCTTGCGACAATGTGCTAATAGAGGGACTGTTGCAGCCATCAAAAGTGTTTCTTCTTGTACTTATCCTGTCCCGTTCATTTTGTACAGCTGGAAAAGAATAATCATCTCATTTATTGACTTGTAAACACTGACACACAGTATAATTTCAGAACTTTACTAGATTTCAGAAGATAACTGTAAGGACTGAAAGGTATGACATACAAAGATGATCTGCTTTTAGCTCTGAGCGATGAGGAAGGATGATAATACATGTTTATGGTCTCTGTTGGTACACTGCTTGCCAGTAAAAAGCATGTACAGCTAACTGTAGATGGATGCTGAATCATCAGCACTTTTGTCACTGGCTTAATTACAGTAAAATCTCTTTCTTCCCTTGAACTTGAACACATGGTCTAAACTTTAACCAATTTAATAAGTAAGACTTTACAATAACAGCAGAAATGGACATCTCCAGAATGCCAAACAGGTCAAGTAGTACAGCACCACCACTGAAAAAACGTCTCTCAGAGGAAGTATGACAGCCCTACTCATGCTCTGCTGTAAGAAACAATGAAACAGGAATGAATCATTAATTTAATCCACTAGTAAGTGCATTCGTAGCCAGTTTATGGAACATTAACTAAGTTAAAGAAAAAAAAATCCAACCCAAAACCCAGCACACCAAAAAAGTTTTAGGACAATAAATTCCATAATTTTTGTCCCATGGGTGCAAAAAAAGGTCTTTGAAGGAGCTTTGGATAAGGAATCTGTAATCAGCACATGCAAGGCTTAAGAAGCACAAGGCATACTTTTGAACTAAAGGAAGAAGAAAACATAAAAACTATCAGTCAAACCTTTCTAAAACCTAGATCATGTCCAAGATTAGGCCAAAGAAAATAAAAAAGGGGAAAAAAAATTGTGTTGATGGAAATCTTTCTATTGCACGAGGAATCTCATTGTCTTTTTAAGAGCAGCAGCTTTATTTCCAAAGATACATTTGCTATTTTGTGGGAAACAATCTGCATTACAGAATTTAGGAGTAGTACAAGAGGCTTCAATAATAAAAAAAGTATATTCTCTGCACTGAGTAGGTTCAGGGTTTATCTGAACAATGCACACCGTTTATTCCAGAGGTGTACTAACTTTTTGCAAGGACACTCACTGATGGGCCTTTTATTAAGGTCACAGGAAGAAATCTTGTGTGGTGATAAACACACAGTATGTTGTAGACAGGAAAGAGAAAACATAACCTTTTGTAAAATGCTGAAACAAACATCCACTGAACCTCAGCAGCTTAAGTCCTGCACAGATAATTAAAATAAGTTCAGCCCTGATTAGTATTACAAAAATAGTAAGGTATTCTGACAATACTCCACTAGTGAAAGTCATTGGTGGAGCACACTGAAAACCATAGGTGAATGCTTTAATTTTCTTCTACATATACATAATATTGGATTACTAGACAAGACTATCTGGCTAAAGACTTTTTATCAATTCAGGCTAAAATAGCCTTAAACAGAGACTCCGTGAGGAGGGTGGTACATTTGTTTAAAGAGGACTTGTAAAGCTTTTACCAACTGAAGCCTTTCTTATCTTTGTCCTGAAGAAAAGAAAGAGATTTTCTAGAAACAATGTGAGAAACTATCATAGACGCTATGCTACGCTTATGCTATGAGACATGCCCTGACCATGTTAAAACAAAGCAGTACTGGGAGTCTGAGATGCAGTAGAATCAGAGTAGGGCAGAGTGGTGTTGAGTAGGTTGAAAGTTTTGTGCCATGCACCAGGCTGCATTAGCATCTTGAGGGAAATGAGCATTTCTCTGGTTTGGGCTCCCCAGCATACGAAAGATACTGGAAAACTAGGCAGTGTCCAGCAGAGGGCTATGGAGATGCAATCCACAAGACACACAAGGCGAAGCAGAGACAGGCATCTCTGCTTATGAGAAAAGAGAGCACCAACATGGATGTGAGGGTCTTCATTTCTGAAGCATACAGAAAATGGAGCCAGATTCTTCTCAGATGCATAATGAAAAGACAAGACCAAATGGACGCTACCCTAACTGCAGTAAGAAATTTTCCAACTAGTTATAAGGAAAAAACCCTTCCCATTGAGGGTGGTCAAGTACTGGAAGAGCTTGCCGAGCGAGAGGTTGTTGAATCTCCCCTCTCAGGGACTGTGTAAATCTGTTTGGACAGGGTCCCAAGCAACCTGACTGAACCTAGATGTCAGCCTTGGTTTAAGTGGGGGCTGAACTAGATGAATTCCACTTGTCCCTTCTGAGATGAACTATTCTTTAATTCCAGGTTTTGATAGGCTGCAAAGCTCTGCTATTTGCAAAACATTTAGGGCTGCTGTGGATACACCGATCTTTCCTTTTCTTCACATTAGATTGATAACATATATACAATACATTACTGATTTAATGGCTCAAATTCCAAAAGGCTAAAGTGTCTTAAAGCAGAACTACAAGAGTTAGCACACCTATTTCATAGCCTGTGTAACACTGCTTAGAATATCCCCATCCAGCTTCAAGGAGAAAAATCCATTTTATGTCATACCAATAACTTGAACACTAGCAAAGCACTACTACAGGACAGACAAGAGCAGAAAGAAAAAGCTTCCTTTGTACAGACTAAAAGAATGATAGCCACATTAGAAGAGAACTGAGCACTCACATTTCAGACGGGCCTGCAAGCAGATGCACATTGCTCCAAACAGAAAAGGTAGCAAAGTTTGTGACAAACCACTTTTGAGTGTGCATTTGAAATGGATAAGGACATCTTTTGCCTCCACATCATAATTGTCCTTGAAACAACAGCTTCAACAACAAAAAAACCCAAACAAAACACCTCTAATATTTGCACTGCCCTTCTTTCCCTATTGCTCTGCTCCTGTGGTCATTTGGTCCTTCCATTTTGACAGAAGAATCACTGTGACACATGTTTCTCATATCTGTCAGTGAGATGCATAAGTAACAATTTTCCTTTATTAAGCCCTAAGGAAATTGGATCTTTTGTTAACTAATGTGGACCCTCCACTGACAGTTACCACTACTCTTCTCACTATTTTTTCACTCAACTTCACAGTCCTTTCTCTGGTTTAAATGCTTCATACACTTAAATTTAAGGGAAGAACCAGTAAATTGGCACTGTCATTACTTAGTATAGAAAAAAAAGAAAAGCCAGATAGAGATTTTATTACTCATATGTGGTAAAAGATTTTTAGTAAAATCTCATGGTTTGAAATATTCCAGCATATGGCTCAATAGGTAGAAATCAATGAATTTTGGTGCCAGAATTAATGAATTAAACAGTTGAAAATTCACTTTAAATCTATGGACTTGATTATGTTCACTGTTCTAGAACCGCTTACCCCCTAGAAAGTTAGAAGACACATATTTCACCTCAGTATAAAAGCACTTCCCCATTATGAAGGCATTGTAGCAGACTTTCCATTGGTTTATTCTGCTGGAGTTTTTTTAGAATTTTCATTATATTTCAAAGCTAATTCAGATTTTTTCTCTTTGTATATCAAATAATAAACCACTCCATTACCTTCCTTTTTCATTCCTGCTCGAAAACACTTTTTTAAACGACAATATCTGCATTGATTCCTTTTGTCCTTGTCAACAACACATTGTCGGTTGAATCTATCAGAGACAAGAAAAGATAAATGTATAAAGCATTAAAAAAGTAGCACCCTGATTACAAAGAAGAAAACCAACTAATCTGTCCTGTCAGAATAATTTCTATAACCACAGACTCTCTTCTTCACTTGCATTGATTATACTTCTTTATTAATCAGTTTTGAGAGGTGTTTCATACCTGCTCATTTTCCAGGAATGTATGCATGTGTACAAACACATGCATGCATTGGAATAGGCAAATGTGGAAAATTTTGTAGTTATGTACATCATTTACACCTCAACTGATTTGTGAGGTATGTCAGTAACTGGCTGCATCAGATGGCTGTGGAAGAAAAAAAAGAAGAAAAGCTGCAACTAGAAAAAGGAAAGGACAATCAAGGAAAAAGCCAAATGTTGCTGCCATGGAGGAGCCCCTTAGCTGCAAAACCATTACCCTTGTCTGGCAGTGTTTACTCCTTCTGGGAGATAACAATGAACAAGCTGCATGTTTTATCACTACAGGTGGCAACCTAAACAGGAAATGAGAGGAACCAACACAATGAAATAAAGACTTGAGGAAATACAAGGAGCATGACACTGCAAGACAGCTTACCCAGGCTATTATGCACATCTACAGGTGTGCCTAAAGGGAACGCATATGAGCCACTTGCCCCTCTCCCTGTCTAGGTCTGCCTTTTTTTCTTTTCATGTTTGTTAGATAAACAGACTCTGCAAAAGCAGAGCTCTTCCTGAAATCACTTGTGTCAGCTCTTGACACACCACTTTAGGGCTATGTCTATGCTATATCACTGTGCTATGGCTATAAGGGAGAGGTTTCCTTATAAGAGTATTACACAACCAAGGAAGAGTACACAACATTTCCAGTAACAAGCCGTTCTTATAAATGTTTTCTCGTTATCCCATACAATGGCACAAGCAGGACAGAGAATGGGGGCTACAGTCAGTTCACCACATGTCGTCTCTGCTGCTGCTTCCTCCTCAAGGGGAGGACTCCTCACAGTCTTCACCTGCTCCATTTTCAGGGCCCTCACAACAGAGACAGTTCTCCATGAACTTCTCCAGTGTTAGTCCTTCCCACAGGCTTGGTTCTTCATGAGCTGCTCTAGCATGGGTGCTTTCCACAGTGTGCAGTCCTTTCAAATTGGGTAGCTCCAGCAATGGGTCCCCTGTGGGGTAAAAAGTCCTGCCAGAAAACCTGCTCTAGTGTGGGCTCCTCCTTCCATGGGGCCATAGGTTTGGCCAGGAGCCTGCTGCTGACTTCCCATGGGGTCACAGCCTTCTTTCAGGCATTCACCTTCTCTAGAAGGGGGTCCCCTATGGCCTACAGGTGGATACCTGCTTCCCTGTGGATTTCCATGGGTTTCACGGGGACAGCTGCCTCACCATGGTCTGTACCACGGGCTGCAGGAGAATCTTTGCTCCAGCACCTAGAGCACCTCCTCCCCCTCTTTCTCCACTGAACCTGGTATCTGCAGAGCTGTTCCTGTCTCACATTCTCATTCCTCTCTTCTCTAGCTACAATTTGTCCCTGCACAATAATTTTTTTCTTCTTGAATACTTTATCCCAGAGGCACTACCACCATTGCTGATAGGCTTAGCTTTGGCCATCTTGGAGTTGGCTGGCATTAGCTTCACCAGACAAAGAGGACACTTCTGACAGCTTCTCACAGAATCCACTTTTGTAGCCCCATCGATACCAAAACCTTGAGATAAAATTCCAATATAGCCCTTCAGTGATTTGTTTAAACTCACTGAGTTTTCCATATGATCTGCTCATGGCTCAAAATGGACAGTTTGCGGCCCTGAGCCTGCACAGAAAATTTCATCAAACACGGTGCAGTGTGATATTTTGGGCACCATTTGGAAATTAACAGATTGCCACTCAGACTGACAGGGGGGAAATGGCTGCTCAAAAGAGCTGTGTGTCACACCAAGCGGGAGTATGTGCAGATGTGTTTGTACAGCCCTTAAAGCAAGACTCATAAATCTTACACTTTCTATTCAGAAACAACCTCCATAAGGAAAGAATTTTTAGAAAACAGTTAAGAATTACAGTTTTCACATTGCAGTGAAAATATGAACATTTTTTCTTTTTTTATTTTTTCAGGAGATGACCTTTGTAATCAAAAATAAAAGAGTGAAACAGCTTCTGAGTGATGTAATGATATCAGCAACATCAACAAGTATCTGGAATATAGTTTCTGGAATGTGTAATATCAAGTAACATTCCTTAAGAAAAAGCTGAAAATACCCTGACATAGTTTGAAAATTCTGATAAGGTCTGAACATAATTTTTGCTTAAATTCATTAATTTAGTGCCTCTAGATGAACTTTTAAAATACCTGCATGTATAGACGTGGTTTTTCCTTATGCTACGTCTGAAAAATCCCTTGCATCCATCACAGCTGGAAGCACCATAATGTTTTCCGGTCGCTCGGTCTCCACATATTGCACAGAGACTACTGACCCCGTTGTCAGCAGCGTTCATGTTGACAGCTTCTCCTGAACTGTCTGACAAGAGACAAGAACATACACAGTTATTGATAAAACTTCCAACAACCACCTCATGTGCAAGTTGTACCTAAATAGAGGCTTTTTCTGGCCTTTTCTATTTTAATTGACACTCAACAATTTATAAAGCATGACCTATCTGATTACATCTGGTTCCTATTGACATGAACACTTTCAAAGTGATGGAGATGTTAAAACAATTTATGAAGTTTATAATAACAAATAATTGTGTTCTAAACTCTTTTCAGCTGAAGGGTTAAAAATTAAAGTGCACATATTCATTTATAAATACACATACATTCCTACTAACATGAAGAGGAACTTTGCACAAAGTGGTGTTAACTGGTAAAGATTTCATGTATCAGTTCTCATACGAGCTGGCAATAGCTGGCAACTCTCATACAAAGGTTTGTGACATTAAACAAAGAAACAAAAGAAGAGGGGTTTTGCAAAACTTAATTTAAAAAAAATAAAACAAAAACGCGTGCTAAGAGTCTGTTATTTCGTCAAACATATTTTTGACAGGAACACTGGTGCAGTCTTTCCTTGCACAGAATATTAGCTACGTGACTAGCAATTAGTCATTGAATATGGTAAACACTACTGAATAAATTCACCTGAAATCAAGCCAGATATATTTAGTCTTTGAGTCACAATGTTAGCAGACATGTTCAAAGGAACAATTGCAAAATAGTTTTTTCTGTTTTGCTTCTTGTTTAAACAAAAGGAAAATATGCCCTAAGCATTTGTAGCTGTTCTGTCCAGAAGAGGAAAGAGTGCTACATTAATTAACTATGCAAACATAGATTCAAAAGTCAAATACATGAGTTCTTGAACAGTGTACAGGATGAACAGTAAAACTGTTAATATTGATACATACTATTATTCATATTGTATAGACACAACTGAAATGTATAAGACAAATATATTATAAAATTTTCATTGTGTCCCACAGAGCTTAAAAGTTAAAGAGTTGTTTAGATACAGACAGAATCAACCTATCTGTTTTGTTTTGTTTTACAGAGCTACAATTGATAGGAATTACATTAAAAATTATTAAATAAAATGAAATCTTAGAAGAAAGAATTCAGTTCTGTAAAGATTTTATTTTAAAATTAGGATTGTCATGACTGGAAAATTATTTTGTCAACCAGGTTACAGAATTGTTTTAGAAAAATATAATATTTTTCTTTTAGAGTTTTGTAACTTTGCATCATACAGCAGAATAATTAAAAATATGGTATTTAAATGTTATAATGGAATATTTCACAGCAATATAAGTTGCTCATATAAATACAAGGACATATTTATTTTCTTTGGTATTATTCTAAAACAAAATGTCTGGAAAATTGACCTGATATTGAAAAATTCTTTGATTTCAATAGAACCATGTAATCTGCTTGAATGTGGCTTGTTAAACTTCTCTAAATGTTCCTAATTTATTTAGACAGCTAGAAAAGATACACAGGAAGGTTCATAAGGGGCAGCTTTCAGTTCCAGACTAGCACTGTAACAAGACAATGTTTTTATAAATGCTGTAAGAAAATATTTAGGCTAAACTCTAAAAAAACTCTAAACATAAAAAGGCTGTACTTGATAACTAATAATTATCAAGCTAATCACTTATAGTGATAATTTAACCAGCTCTATCGCCAACACATAATGCAATCAAGCACAACCTCCCTAAACTTCCTTCCCATTTTATTTAACATTAACAGATCCAAAAGGGTGCTATTCAGCACAAAACAAATGGCCAATGAAATACCCATATTAGAACAAAAAGCAGAGAAATCATCTAAAGTTATATAATTGTTGTTGATAGCTTCAAATTCAGCTAGGGCATAAAGTTCTGTTTTTCCTTCTTAAATCAATAAGCAAATCTACTCTTCTGTTTACTAAGCTTGCTGTAGTGTAACATCAGAAATTCAGATAAAACTTAAAGCCCAACATTAAAACCTTAATTAGGTTCTATATGGCAGGAATATGTGGAAAGGCAGGTGCTAAATATTTTTCCTACAAATCACAACATATTGGTTCTGCCTTTTAAAATACATACTACTAGAGATCTATGAATTATACTTTATGATAGAATAAACCAACATTTTTAGTGGATTAAAGAATCTGGAAGGCCATTTTTGAGTAGTTTAACTTGCCTGATACTTTTATTCACTTTTTTTTTTTTTTTTTTTTTGGTCAGTACTCAATGGCAGAATGAAATTGTATGCTTTCTATTTCAAGCATAAATTATTGATACAACTTCTCAAAAATGACATATAAAAAGTCTACCTAAAGTGTTACATAAGCCAAATGCAAATACTTTTTTTCAGCTAAACATTATCCTCTAGAAAGGCAATGTGATTCTTTTTAAATCACTCTTGTTCATATATACACTTAGCTAGAAAAACTAGATTTGCACTTAAATAAAAAAAATATTAGTCCAACAATTAGAAACTAGGCACCCAGAAACAGTAGCTATTTTTTTTCACAAACCTCTGGATAATTTTGTCCTTTCCTTCTGAAAGTTATATACGAAATATACTTCCATGTCCAAACTGTCAATACTAGTTATTCATTTGTCTTATAGTAAATAAAAAACTGCTGAATATACCATTTTCTTCCTTTGATTAACTGACTGGTGACAGTACAGCTACTTTATTATATATAACCTCTCTTTTATTTTCCTTAAAGGATTATACTGATACTAACTTAGAGTCAGCAATGAAGTGTAAGAGAGCAGATTTGTGGTTTGAAAACAACCCCCAAATGCTACATTAATAAAACATTTAACTAACACCTTATAGCATGACTAAACTTCACTTTTTCTGTTAACTGGTTTGATTTTGCCTCACAGGGAAGAACTCACCATTGCCGTTATACAGAATCTGCATAGTTTCGAACTCCAGTGCTGTATATGTTGGATCTAAAACTTCACTGTAGTTTGCCATTTCCATGTCCAGTATTGGTTCTGAGAGCCTCATCATTGAATGCAAAAGCAGTGGAAAAGCTGTTCAAATGTACAACCTTCCCATTCTGTTTCACAGTGATTGATAATCCAAAGTTAACTATAACTGTGCCACTTACGTGCAGCAATGGGAGGAGCTGGAAAACTGCTTCTGCATGCTGTATTTTACCTGGGTATTTTTTTTCTTTTATGATACAGTGCAACCCTTCTGATAATCTTGGAATGCCTTTTGAAATAATCTTATCAGGAGTTGTATTGGTTCCAGATCTTGCACGAACCCAAGGACGTGCACGAAGCTTCCGATCCCTTATGCTTTGCTGCACATTTTGTTTTCAATGTTTGGTACAAACAGTTCTAAACAAACTACACTGGTTGTCCTGTGTAGACACTGTAAGTTCATATGCCATTTTGCTTTCTCTCTTCAGGACAATAAGGAAATGTGATATGATTATGGACTATCTCAAACTATACCCAAATCACCTACCTTTATATTTTAAAAGACAGTTGTAAAACCTCTTATTTTACAGCTGATAGTGCTCTTTCCCACTGGCAATGACCTCGCTCTGCAGGCATCCTTAAGCAAGACTTCAAGTCACACAAGTTTGCAGCAAGGCCAGTTCATAAATCCCCTCCATCACACACTGTGCTGCTGCACTGGCTCCAGGCACTGGACCCTGCACACTCTAGACAGTGGCTTCCTGCTCTAACGCTCTTTCATACAAGATGTGATGGCTGCATGGCATTTCCAAGCATCATTCAGATGCACAGAGGGAAAAGAAATACTAATCACTCCATCTGTAATGAAGAATCTCTGGGTAGGTCCACAGCTCATCAGTTGGTAGACATGGCATGTACAAACCCCCGGTAAACCCCCCTATGTAAAGCTACTTGAATATGCGCCAAATATATAGCTGAACAGCAGAATTTCACTTGCTAATCTGGTGCTTTCAAATGTTGGATAGCAGGATTTCAAATGTTTTTACTTCTCAATACATTCTTTACAGAAAACTACGCTTTACACTGCTGAAAAACAGTTACATAAAGATTACATATACAGAAAAACTGCCCAGTTTACGCCTAATTAACAAGAGCTAGTGACTGTATATACAGCATTGAAATGCATATTTGAAAGGAAAAGAGTGTCTGCAGTTGCTGTTAAGTAAAAGTAGCTGTAAAAGTGCACCATAAGCCAAGTCCATGATTAACCAACTAACTAAATAATTTAAAAAGAAATTTTTAGACAAGTTACCAATGAAGAAGGACAATTTACAAGAAAAGACCTAGAAAAAATGACTTTCAAAATTCATCCTTCTAACATCCATGTCCGCAGGGTCACCTGAGAGTCACAAATTATCCTGTCTCCTTGTGGACACATAGATGCAGTTTCAGGCTGGTTCTCCTCCTGACTCCAACACAGCCCAGTAACATAATTATGACAACAGGATTCTTGTATAATTCACAAACCTATCCCTAAACCGAAGCATATTTACAGTTGTGTTACTGTTTGCACAAATTCTCCTCAGATTTTGGAAGGTCCTCACAGGGGCTGTCCTTTTCAACCCACTGCTATTCCTTTTCCTTTAAACAATTCATCCATTATTATATTTAATGAGATATCAAAAATGCAAAAGTTACTTCTTAAAATGCAAAATCCTATAATTTCATGCATTCATATGAATAACACATTTATTAACAACTGATATGACTACAAATACTTCCTATACATGACAGAAGACAATACAAAAAAATGGCAATTTTTACAGATATTTAAGAATATGACTGAAATTTTAGAATATTTACTGCCTCCAATCATGGAAAAAAATTACTCAGAAAGTGTCATTTCACAATACTGGAAGTGTACAAGGTTTCACAGTTTTTAAACACAGTTAATATTTCTTCCTTTTTCTTAAAGAAGTATATTAAATTAAGATTGATGAAGAGCTATTTGTTGACAGCCAATATTGTTTAGGAAATCACTGTGGTTTCATCATGAGATGGAATGATTTTATATTGCCTAATGGCTCAGTTTGAAAAGTTTCTTCTGTAGCAGAATTTGTTGTATTTGCTACAGCCATTTGTTGCGTTTGTATAGTATTTGCTATAAAACTAATTACTAGTTACATAACAAATGATTCATTACCTTAATATGCTACTTAGCATAATGTAAAAAGGCTTACATGTTAACTAGAATTATCTTTTGTTCTTCAGTGTATACTTTTTGATAAGATTTTCTATAAATATCTGGATTTTAATATCAAAATTGTATGCTTACAAACATATCCATTGCATGGCATATTTTTTTTATTTCAAAATGCCAGTTCTGAAAAATTCTGGCATATAAGTAAATTTAAAATAAGGGAATGAATGGAAGATGGAAGATATCATGTATGACATGATCAAATCCTGCTATTCCCTCTGCTATTAGCAGAACTTCAACGCTGCCAAAACAGGTCCCTTAGTGACTGCTAAAGAGAGGGAATGAATTGACCCTTCATACTTCTGTCATATAAAAACTCATTTCAATTGATTTTTTAATATGGAAAAATGTACGCTATAGGAAAGACATTCTTTATACTATTTTTCATGTTTTGCTAAGGAAACTTCTTACAGTCAAATCTTGCACTCGTAAAAATGTGCTTTCTTGGGATTTTTGGCATCATGAAGTACATCATGAACAATTAATGTATACTAAATCACTATGGTAAAATATTAATATGTTTTCTTTCAGCCTTAGGTGAATTAGAATGCAGTCCTGGAATTAGAGCAGTTGATGAAAGAAGCTAATGATGAATGGCTTTTGGACTTATGTCAGTTCAAGCTTTATACTGTTCACTAGTATTCAGACTCCCACACAGCAGATTTCTTTTTATATTGGACACCTGCGCTGTTTTTCAAATTCTGAATGACACTGCAGCTTGTAGTATAAAATGTTCTAAGTTAAGTCATCTACTACTGACAGCCAAGAAATATCAGCCTAAGGTAAGCAAAAGTTTTAAAACTGTGTAATTAGTCAAACTGCTAAGCACTTCTTTGAGATAAGTGATAATGTAAATTTGAGTAAGAAATAATTTCTCAAAGTAAATTTTGCAGTAATTATGAAGAGAAAGCTACACAATAATGGTTTTGTTTATGTGGTTTCCTTGCTTTTTTTCTTTAAATCTGATGACCTCAGGATCACATAGAGAAAGCACTCTTATCTTATCTTTAAGACTATTAACTCTGTTAATTTTTCAGCTCTCCATATTAAATGCAATAATTCTTTCTGACCGTGGTATAAAATACAACACAACCTACTAAAATCAAGGTTATTTCCATAAAAGTCTTCCTGAAAATAAAAAGCAATCTCAAACTACTATCACCACTGAAACAGTTTTGGTTTTCTCTTTTTTTATTATTTTTTTAAATAAGTAGTGATATCTCCTTTTATCTTTCCAGCTTAGTAAGAAATGCAGGTTGCCAGAATAAAGTGTTAATTCAAAGGTGTATTTTTTCTTGTTTCCCATATATTCTGGGTGAGAACACACCTTCACTCTATTTCCTGCTTTGCAAGTACAGTGAATTGTGGTGGACATACTTGGAAGGCATCCTGTTTTTGTCAATAACCTGTCATATTTATCCAGCACGCTGGCAAAACACACATTTTTATCTGTTTCCCCTCTTGATGGCTGGCACATGTAGGACAGGGTACACATGGAGTCCATACTAAAAAACCTTAAAGAAACCAAATGAGCTGAGCCAGAACCTTCCTTACTACAGTGAACTCAAAAAGACCTGCAAGCCAGAGAGTTTATTTGCCAAAAGCTTGCTATCCAGGAAGCAGTGTGAAAATTTCTGCACACCCACGGGCAATCTCATCTTTGGCTTACAAAGATACACACCCACATAATACCACAGACTGAGCTTCCCTCTCCAGGAACACACCCTCAGTGCCAGGGAGAACACTGCTAGTCACCATCACATCAGCTCTGCTGACACCCACCCCAAGTACTTCATAAATGGTCCATGAGTAATGACTGGGAAATTTTTGCTTGCATTCTAATACATAAAATTATGACATGTTTGTCGTGGAAAGGTTTGTAACACTGTGGCATTACTTTAAATGATAGAGATTGCTGGCTTTTTATTTTTTAAATAAATAAAAATGTTAGAGTTGGATCAGATCTAAAAATCAGTGATAAAGTATAAATGTGTAATGCCAAGCTTCTTCAAAAAGAAACAGCCTTTTTGCTTAACACCTAAATAACATAATGGCAACATGGCTAAAGTCCTCTACAACTCTAAGATATTACAGCAAGGCTTGTAATTTTGTCATGCCCCCCTCCCTTGCTCCAGCCCCCCAAAAAATTCAGAGCCGAACAAGGACAAAGTTGCCTTTGAGCTGGTTAATGTGAAAAGATTTTTCAGAACAATTTTTGAATCATGAGAATAAACATATAGCACAACTACTTCCACTAATGTGACCAAAGGCATCATCTCCTACTTCTCAAACCCAGCACCAACTATCACTTTCAACAAGTAAATTTATGGCACTTAGACTTTTGACTTTGTCCTAAAAAATTAGAGGGGTTAAATAGAACACTAGAAAAACAAAGTCAGTACCACAATTGAACAACAGGTTTTCACGGCACACTTATTAGGCAAGGTGGTAAGACTAGCTGCAACAAACCATGCCAGGTGAAACCGAAGTACAGATCTTTGTGGGAAATCTAGGCTAAGCCTGTGTTCATTACTCACACTTTTAGACACTTAGACCACCCCAGGTATTCTACAGAAAGGAGATTCTTGCACATATTGAATTTGCCTCTTTTTTCAGTTAAATTGGTCATTCATTATGTTGAGCTCCACTCCAACATACAGCATATACAGCTTTCTTTCATAAGTTATGTTGAGGGTTGTGTTTGGTTTGTTGTTTATTTTTTTTTTAAATTTTGGCATAACAGGAAACAGACAATTATTGTGAAGTCTGATTGTCTTTATGTTTTTGGCTTAAAAATTTGCTCATCTTTCAGAACAACCAGCTACAACTTCAATGGTCATGAATGTGAATAAATATAAAAAACAAAGATCATGCCTGGCATCTGACTTGTCAAATACTACAGACACACTCTACAGCACTCTTTAAAGCTTGAAATAATCCCAAAATAGTTATGAAGACATCGATGAGTAGTCCACATCAGAGTTTCAAAGCTGAATAAGAGATCTAGTACTCCAAATTCTATTAAGTGCAATTTGCAATTTTAATTTTGCATCCACCTCAGTATTTGCTCTGTCAGTAGTTGAGGGGAAATATCAAAGAAATAAGAAAGCTCTAAAATATTTTGAGCCTGAAGAATAGCTGCTGCAGGATAATTTTAAGGATAATTTACACTTGCTGAGGATATAGCTTGCTTTCAGATTCTCCCTCTCTATTCCAAATATAATTTTTTCTATCTTATTCTAAAATGATAAATGATTTATTTATTCACTTTATATAACCCAGTGTCATTGAGGGGATATGCTACTAGGATAGCAACAGTAATATAATGGTGTCATATGCAAAGAGATGTTACATCGACTCTTAAGGTGAAGGTAGACAAAGCCATCCGGTTTCTCTGATTTTATTTATCACTTACACATGTACACATACATCAGTGAGTGACCTGGGTAGTATCTCACAAATTATAAGACACATTGAAGTTCACAAACTCTTAGCTGTGTTCTTTCTTTAACAGAAAGGTGTTTTGAGGATGATTCTCACATTGTATTTACCCACAATCTTCACAGAGCAAAATTATTAAGGCAGTATCTTCTTCATTTTGCAGATGTCCCACGCTACTGTTTGTCAGTGGTTTAGTGAAACCCATAGTGCATCTGTGACAGCCTTTCAGCAAATAATACCACCAGTAGGAAATATCCAAGGAAAAGCCAAGATCATAGCCAAGAGTTCAAACATGGACCATTGCATACAGGCCATCACTAAATGTCAACAGCTAGCTGCACAACTGTGCTGAGGGAGAGCATTGTGTCAGGGTGATGGAAGAGTCAAAGCCATGATGGTGCCAGTTGAAGTAGCACATTTCTACGGGAAGATTTAGAAGGATGAGTAATGGTGAAGTGGAAGCTTGAAGACAGTCATTCAAAAAGGAGACTGAGGGGTGCTCTCACGGCTCTCTACAGATTTCTGAAGACGGGAAGTGGAGAAGGAGGGAGATTCTGATCTCTTCTCCCTTATATCCAGAGATAGGCTGAATGGGGATGGTTCAAAGCTATGCCAGGGGAGGTTTAGACTGGACATTAGGAAGCATTTGTTTACCAGAGGGTGGTTGAGCATGGAAGATTTCCTAGAGACGTGATCAGTGCCCCACGCCTGCCAGTGTCTAAGAGGCATTTGGACAATGCTCATCAAGGCTTTAATTTGATCAGCAATGATTTGGTCAGGCAGTTGGACTAGATGGTTGTTGTAAGCCCCTTTCAATTGAAACAGTCTATTCTATTCCAATCTCATCTAGTCTGGAGTATCCTAATATTTTCTATTCAGTCAGAGCACAGTATGCCAGATGCAAGGGTTAGGCGGTAAAGACTGAGGACACAGAATAGTTATATTCCTTTATCTAGTCATTCCAGGAGGATGTCCACAGTAGACTGCAAGCCATGCAGATATCAGATGTTATGCAGATTTAAAATATTTCTTTATGTACACATATGTTTATATATGAGTACACACGGGAATTTATTGTCAGTGTTTTTGTGACAGCTGAATTTGCCTCTTGAATTATCACTAAGTATACCTACAAAAATTAATCTGACAGGGCAAAGCTCTCCCTTCCACGTACTGAATCTTAGCAATTCTTCACATTGTATTCTCCATGTCCAGATTCTCTCCATGAACTAATAGCAAATTTGTATTTTGCCAGTTCAATCCATTTCTGTGCTTGCTTTGTGTCCAGATTAACAGTAGATTTGCTAACCCTATCTAAGGTTAGCAGGCACTATTAGTAAATTGTGCATATATATGGAAAGGAAGGATAAAAACCAGGATACTTTTGCTTTTTACATTGCCACAGATTAGTTTTACTGTTAGGTATGTGAATTACTATTAGGTAGACTTTAGTACTTAGTATTACTATTTTAACTTAATATTCCTTAGTTCATTTTATTCTTGAAAACTCACTATAGCCATGAAGTGTTGACCATTTAGAGGGCTTAAAGGATTTTCGCAGCACAGAATTTTGTGGTGAGACTTGCTGAGTTACAGTTAAATGACTGGATACACTTGTTAATTATTTGCTTAAATCAGGTAACCTATTATTTTCTGCTACACATAGGAAAATTAATCAGAGAGTTGTCCTGTAGAGCAGAGTGAAATGAGAAGAGGAAAGAGTTCAGGCATAAGATAAAACCAAACCATCATGCTATTGATAAGCAAGACTAAGCACTCCTGTTCAGTCATCCCCAGGTGATTAGTAATTTCTTAATAAGCCTTCTTGGCAGGTTTTATGCAAACTTGCTCGTAAACAATGTTTTATATAGCCAGTTAGATAAAATTTACTTACAATTTACTCACAGTTATCTTAGAAATACCATATAATGAAGTTTTTTTCCACAGATAAACACCCTTGCCTTTGTCATACACAATAAAAGAGTTCAAAAAAAGGTTAACCAGTATCAAGGCAAGGTTTGTTTGGTATTCTTTTTTTTTAGCTTGCCTGGATCTTTCTTTTCTTTGTGATCAATTAATCATAGCAAGTCTTCTAATTTCTATGTTCTATCCCCTGCTGAATGAGTTATGTATTCTACATAACATTTCAAAACAAACTCAGTACACTTCTGCCCATGCTAGTGACTATATAACTCTTGGTCCTACGTAAAAGGCTAATTAAATAACTGAATAGTCAGAAAAGTGCCATTATTTTCAGTTACTCTGTCTAAAATTAAAATTTTTAACTACAGCCTAAGCTGACTCATCACATTCCTGCAGAAAGAACACTGTGTCAACACATTCAGTTTAACTCTTCGAAGACATGAGCATGGTTATGCTTAGCTTAACAACTTCTCTAACTGCTATTGTTACAAAAATGAGTTAATGAGAAGTTCAGAGCATATTAAAGACCACCAGTTTAGAGTGCAAGTATGACAAATGAACAAAAACTTCAAATACTCCCTGAACAAAGGAACAATAAGAAAGCATAAAGGCATATCCTCTGTTTCGACCATATTTTGGATCAGGTCTTTAAAGTATCAAATTAATAATCTGCTAATAATAATTAATAATTTTATTATAATAATAACAATTTTATGCACCAAATAAGTAAGTTTTTAGAACAACCCACACCCTAGGAAGATGTGTGTAAAATACCCTGCTTTTCTTAAAACCATAGAATGATTACGGTTGAAAAAGACCTTAAAGATCATCTAGTTCCAATTCCTCCACCACGGGCAGGGACATCTTCCACTAGACCAGGTTGCTCAAAGCCCCATCCAGCCTCACCTTGAACACTTCCAGGGATGGGGCAACCACAGCTTCTCTGGGCAACCTGTTCCAGTGCCTCACCATCCTCACAGCAAAGAATTTCTTCCTAATATCCAATCTAAACCCACCGTCTTTTGGCTTCAATCCTTTCCCCCTTGTCCTATCACTGCATGCCCTTATGAAAAATCCCTCTCCAGCCTTCTTGTAGGCCACTTTCAGGTACTGAAAGCCTGCCACAAGGTCTTCCTGAGGCCTTTTCTTCTTAAAATTATTACATTGTATTTCTAATGAGAACAAAGTCATTCTCGCTTTCACCAGACATGAACTGACAAGAGTATCTCCTTGAAAGTTCAAACAACACGGTTGTCTTAAGAATCCGGGAGGTCAAGGACACCTGATATCTTTGTAGGCAGAGGCATCTATATTCTAAGCACAGCAAATTCAGATCCCAGTGAGCATAAAGCAGAATCCTCCCCAGAAGGAGATCAGGTCTTTGTTTTGCTGTACACATACAGATGCTCTTCAATTGGCCAGTGATTATCTCTTTAATTTTAACACGTTAGGTGTGTTCCCAGGTAGGAACAAAACATTAAATACTGTTATTTCACAGAAGCACAGTACAGTATCTGCTCCCAACAGATTTTAAACAGTGATTTTAATAAGCTCAAAATCAGTAGAAGTCCCTTTTAAAAGCTGATGATAAATATTAGAAAATAAGTTTGGCTGCATCTCTTCTAACTAATGAAAGCACAACACTGATTGAGCTGTGCAGGGAAAAATTCACTGGCATGGAAGATATGAGAGAAGTGGTCTAGCAAGATTTAAATTAATCTCTATCTTGAGAGCAGGTAGGAGAAAACTGAGAAATGTTCATAAGTGACATTATGCATAAAAACACAATCCAAGTCATCCAGATAAAATACGAAAAATTACGTGTAGCTGCAATAATGTAGGTTACATGATCGAGTTTACCTTCAAAAGTATAGATAACAGTTGGGTCTGGGTGGATTTTCTGGGAATGAACAATATTCTTGTGGCTGTATTCCTTGTTTTTAATGTATTCATGTAAGTAGGCTCCATCATTTTATCTGAGAACTTTGCAATCAGTAACATTATTTCCCCATCTGTGAGAGAGGGACAAACTATAGTCCCCCTTCAATAAACACAGAAATGAGGCAAAGGACAACCAAAGATAGTGTTTATGACACTTGAGTCCACGTGTCTACAATACAGTCGCCTGCATACAAACCAGACATTCCATTTCCTTTGCACATGATGATCAGAAACAGGCATTCCTCAAACTTGTCTTGAACAGGAGGTTGAACTGAGTCATCTCTCAAAACACCCATTTCTTCCCACTGGTCGTCTAACTAAAGTGCTCAAACAACTGCAACAGACATCTAGAGTTAGGTGAGGTGAATCTGCCCAAATGACTCCCCCAAAATCTGAGAAGAGAGCTGAAGGTGGAGAGCCTGGATGGAGACCCACCTCCTGCACTTTCCACTGGAACAAGTTCTCAAAACTGAAAATATATCATATAGGGCAAATGCTACAGCTTATGAATACCAGAAAAGATATCCTTTATCTCTTAAATAAAAACTAAAAATATTTTTAATGTCCTAGTTCATTAATGTGCTCACCAACTTAAAATATATTTCAGAAGGTGTGAGCTTCAAGAAAAGAGTCAGCCAACTTCACAAAAATGGCCATGTGTGAAATCATAAAATGATACCAATTGAAGATTAATAGAATCAGACTTAAAAATCAAACTAAAAATAAGCTAGATGAAGAACATTTCTCAGAAAGCAACAAAACAAATACTAAATGTGGGACAGTTTTCCTGCATGGTCTTGCCTTCATCTCTGGTTTGTCAATGTGCACCCAAAATCCCCAAGACCAAAGGACAGGACTATAATTTTCTTTAAAAGGTGCACAAAGCACACAGGTTCTTTTACTGGCTGATACCTTCTCTGGCCTGACAACAGAAATGCAAGATATGCAGAAGACACAGGTCACTTCCCCACATTGCTGTGACACTGGTGCATCTCCTGGGGCCAGGACTGTGATGCACATACACACAGTGCAGACACAGTCGCAGGAACAGCTTGAAGTTAAGCTGCCTTCTCAAAACTACACTCTATGTTGGTAAAAAGGAGAAATCACAACAGATCTGTCAAATTTATCTCCAAAGACACATAAAAGTTGCTGCACTCCAAAGTTCTGGAGCTTTTTTTTAAAGCAATGCAGTAAAGATTTACGTCTTTTCGTCTGATTAAGGAGAAAAAGCAGCTGTGAACTGTACTTGCTACAGATTAAATGCTCTGACAACACCTAAAATTAATTAATCTTTTAGATAACATTGCTTTACCTAGACACGTGAGAAAATATCTAAGGTGACAGTCCACTTTTGATAAGTGAGTTCTGCTAATAAATTGACATTTAAAACACATTAGTATTTAAGTACTCCTATCTGATTTATGAGAATGGCAGAAGTAACTTCCTGTGAAAAGTTAGTCCTTCAACTTCGAAAAAGAAGCAGTAGAAAAGACTGTCCTAATCAAAAAGTACAATTTGTTTAGGAATCTGGAAAGCTGAGTCAGTAGCAGTCGTATGCAAGGAAACAAAGATGACCTCACTTAGGTGATGGAAAGGTCACTACTGGGTGTATCCTATTTATGTTAAAGTAGATTACACATACAACAAAAAAGCCGTTTGAAAACTCTCAGAGTCTGCAGGTGAGTGGAAAAATAGGGGCAACATGATTTTCCTTTTAAGGTGGTGTAAGGGCTAGAGTCAGAGTCTAGCAGCTGGAGTGTCTGACTGCTATACCTATCACAAACATAACAGCCAAGCCAAAGAGAATAGTAGTGTTGGCTGTTTGAAGTGAAAGTCCTGCTTGGTCTAATAAAGATGGCACTTCTTGCTAAAACTTGGGCTTGCCTGGGCTTTTGAGTAAGTACAACTCTGGACAATATGGGAACTTTTTTGTTTCAGTGTAACAAAATTTTTTTTTACATATAATAGATGCTAGGGATAGGAAACACAAATATTTTCCAGTTGAAGACTGATGTGACTTGTCTCATTTGATTTACATAGTGTTCTTGGGAAAAAAAAAAGAAAAAAAACTACAGTGTTGTCTACTGTTATCTTGAAAGGAGCAGTTAAAAAAGATCTGAAAACCAACCATTCTTAGGAAGTGTGGCGGATGTAATTACTTTGGGTACCCAAAATGTTCAGAATAATTGAATACTAAAAATACTAAACACTAAAAAGACATGAAGACACAATCTTTTCTGTAACCAGTGTGATTTTACATAAGTGAAGTCATACTATCCATTATTTAGGAGAGAAAAACAAAGAGAAGACTCAAAGGTGAAACTGGATACTGGATAATTTCCAAGACGGAAGAGAATTAAAACGACTAAAGTAATATTGTAGCAGATTGCTGTATTATATTGTTTTGAAGTGAAGGAAGAAAAAGAAAAGGAAAAGGGAAGAAAATAGAAAAGGATTTTAAAAAATATTATTCCTAGTGTTATTTTCTGAAAGGTATCTGAATAGTAAACATAGTCAAGAAAGAAGAGATACAGGAGAGAACCAAATGACTGGGTATTTGTGTAACATACAGTAGTAAGTTTTATGAGTCCAAAAGGAGGAACTGTATCAAATATTACTAAAGACATGAGGAATCCTGAATACATTCTTAATCCTTTACTTCTGTGATCTAGTATGTTGATCTAGTTCAACTTTCTTCTCAATGCAGGTCACACCAAGTTGCTAAGGGCTTAAAAGAGTCATACCCAAAAATACTTTGAAGAATGAAGACTGCCTAACCTCTCTAGGCACTCTGTTTTCCTACTGGACTTGGTGTCCACTGGTTCTCCCAGTGGGAATTTTTCTCCTAACATACAGTCTGAAATACTTTTATTTCAACTTATGTCCATAGTCTCCTGTCCTCCTACCTGCCCCACAGTAAAAGTCCATCTTTTCACAAACAGCCTTGAGGAACCAGAGGCTCTTGTGAGGATCTCTCCCACAAAGCCATCTTTAGGCTGAAACAACTCAGGTCCATCAGCTTCTCCTCAACTGGGCAGGTGCGTCAGCTCCTTACCACCTTGGTGGCCCTCCACTGAACTTTCTTCAGTTAATCAATTTATTTCCTCAAAGAAAGAAGGGGGTGAGTGGGCAAGGATGCACCATTTCAGATGCCATCTAAGAAGTGCTGCGTTAAACGAAGTAATAACTTCCCTCGGCCCTGCTAATACAGCCCAGGATGCTCTTTGCCCTCTTCTCCTGGGATTCACTGCTGTCTCATGCTCTGCTTGCTGTCTACCAACACTCTTTCGTTCTTCACAGCAAGAGTTTTTTCCCAGCTAGTCCTCTAATTCTCTCCCCAGTATAGGATTGTTCTCCAGTTGTTTCCCAGTGTCACAATTTCCAATGAATTTTTTTTCCCAAAGAACTACGGCAGCTTTCTAGCCTGCCCAGGCTAAATTACTAGCATTAATAGCATTCCCTGTTTTTCAGGTGTATACGTAAATAAAATTATAATTATGGACTTGGTTTGAAAAAATTGACTTAGCTATCTCAAACAGCTGTATTTAAAACACTGCCATATCTGTTAATTTAGCCAGAATAAGAAGCCAGCCAATCACTTCCACAAGTGCTTCTGGACTCATTTCCTAGAGCCAGCAGAACTCATCTACACCTCCTGCTATCTGTCATTCACCTGACAGTGAATGGCATTTCTCCTTCCATCCCCACAAGGAGGGGAGTTAAAAGCTGCCATTACAGCTGGAATTAAGGAGCACTAATGGCTTGCCAGCCATGTTCAGGGCACGAGGATGTAGATCTTACTGAAGGAGACTAAAAGGAGTTGGTTTGCCCATCTCGGAAGTGAAAAGTGAGAGGGAGTTTATTCTAAAATAAATCATGCGCTGTAAGCTACATAGAGGAAAAATTATTTAGACAATAAAACAATTCTGCCGTTAGAACAAAGGCATAAATTTTGAGGCTGGCAAGTGGAAAGCTTCTAAGCATGTCAGGGTTATGGCACTGCAACAAACCTCCTCCATTTGGGCAGCAGAGGTGAGGAACCTAACTGGTTTTAAGACATGGAGAGAAATTTATGAAAGGTATTACATGGGTTTGTGATGTCAGCCAAATTGGTGACTCAGGAGATCTCTTCTAGTCTTACTGTGCTGAACATTTGCGTCATGACTATTTTTTATAAAGTGGCCAGTGAAAAATATCGAGTGTATTATATTAATTAAAAATTAAAGAAATATAAATGACAGAAAGTTAACCTCATTGTGATAAGCAATTAACAGAATTATGCTGTGATTGAAGCTGATGCATAATTAACAACTGCTGTAAATGATGTTATCCATCTAATTTGCCCAGATTGGAATAGCATTATTCTTAGGCATGTTTAGCAAGTTCTGTGGTAATATGCACTTGAATGAAGTGCTCTTTAGTAATGTGTTCAAATTCACAAAGCTGTTATTAGAATTGCAAATAAGGTATACACTAGCATCATTTCCTCTGCCCATCGCTTTCTCTTCTTTGGAACTACCCTTGACAGAAAATCAAGTTATAACAAGTCCAAAAGATGTTTGCACAAATTGAGCTAAAGTAGTGTTATTAAACATGAAAAATGTGTAAAAAAAATCATCGTGATGAACGAGTGGGACTGAACTCAAAATACAAGCTGCTGCTGAGTAGAAAGGAACAGGAATCGTGGAGCTCACTAGGGGACAGAGGAAAATACTCAAGGTAGAATTCACTTAACGAGTGGAAAGGGGAAGAATATTTTTTCAAGTGATGTATATTTAAGGCCCAGAACTGAAGAATCTCTGATCATTCAAAGTCTAATGAAGTCAGTCAAAAAAACTATCAGCTTTCAAGTATAAGGTCTTCATGGTCAATACATGCTGGAGTTGTGAAGTCCTTAATTAGCTGACGAAAGCATACCAATCAGAAAAAAAAAAAAAAGAAAGAAGTAACTAGCGGCTCCCAAGTCTTCTGTTCAACTTTTCCCAGAAGGATATCGAAAAATCTGAACAGGAGAAAGTAATAAGATATGATGAGGAGCAATTGCCTGATGAGGAGCACACACAGCCTTGGGTGGACAAAATAATGATATAATTCAGCAAAAAATTTTGGGGTGTGTGCACCTTCCACCAACCTACCACCCGCATCTCCAATTTCATAGGTATTTATATGGCTTTCAGAAGCACACGATCTTTATAACTGATTCATCTCTAAACAACCATCAGTTTCTGAGTGAGAGGCATGTTAAAATCGGTCAGGCAATGATTTAGTGTCTAGCAAGCCAGGAGGTCAGTGAAGCATGCAGCAAAACTTTACTTACATTCAAAAAAGAAAACAACAAAGCACAGACACTTCAGATCTTCATACACAGGTGAGTAAAGGCTGATTTCCTAGGCTGAGTTTCCATCCTCATCTCTAGGTAATACCTGCAGCCAGTAAGAATAAAATAAATGCTAAGCTACCTGCAATGCAAACCAACTATGCCCCTAAATAAAATTCGTATTTGGATTATAAAGGTTGAGAATACAGTGCTTTCATTCAAGGTATAAAGGCATTTCTGAAGATTAAAGAAAATGCTTAAGTCATCAGACAACACTGATGCCAGATTTTCTTCCACTTGTAAAGGAAAAAAGCATAGAATTTATACAATGTCTTGAAATACTATCTGGAAGGATTACATATAGGGAATAGAAGACAAAATGGTTTTTAAGACTGCGGTTCTGTTGACATAGAAGCATATGAATAAAAGATCCCCTGCTCTTTGGATGACTAATGTTTAGGTAAACTGGGTAAACTACATAGTAAAACAGGATTTGTAGTAGAAAAGCCTGAAAGAAAAACAATTTTAATTTGACTATGTGCACAGCATTTCAAAAAAGATGAAGGCAGGAAAGAAACAAAGGGACATTTTGTAGTGACCTTGAGAACTACTTTACAGCTCTTGCAGCCTTGCTGACTTTTTTTGGGTGGGGTGAACTGCACTTTTAAATGCTAAGCTTTAGCTACCTACTTATTGCTTTACACATATTTATTTCAATGTTGCCTATTAATTCTATGCATTCTTATGTACATGTAGTCTATGCATTTATGAGCAACTCTTAAATCCAAACAAAATATGCACTGGCCACTCATAAAGTTCTGAAAGACAATTTGCTTTCTGCACCCCAAATATAACTTCATGCTATTAAGATCCAAATAAAAGCATGTCATTTGTAGGTTTTGGTATTTCAAAAATATCCACCTGCTGCAGCAACACTCTTTGTTTTGCCTTTTACATTACTTGAAACCTTATGGCTAATACATCCTACTTTCCCTTGGAAGAAACTGACAACACAGAAAATCACTTCTAAATACCAGGGATGAAACTAACTCCCCTTGTTTAGATACAACAGGACTTTAGTCAAGAACAGTGATTCTTACAGTCTAAATTGTAAGTCTGCTGAGCTACTACATTCTTTATTGATCTTGTAAACTGCAGTGAATGCAAAATAGAAAGCAGTAAAATTATTAGCCCATCAGTACTTTCTGTCCTCAGAAGTGATACTGTTACACCAGCATGTCAGATTGATTCTGGCATTATCATAAATTAGAGTATTTTATTCAGTAGTTAAACATATATAAAATTAATTCTTATCTGTGTATTTTCACGTATAGCCGCTGGATCAGGAATACACCATTTGGCTAATAGTGGAGGAAAAAAGCACTACTTGAAATGACACAGCCTCTCCCACTGGGATCACTATAAAGGCACATAGAAATCATCAGGGGTACTAAAGTGAGGATGAAGCCTAGATATGGATCTGTTCTTGAGGTCCTTCTGTGCCTCTCTCCCTACCCTCACTCATCTATGCAAGGCAAATTAGTTTCTCCATCATCCATGATAAGAAGTTGGAATCTCTACAGGAGGCACACACTTTTCTATGTACCTCTTTTAGTTCTACATTTTCAGACCTCCCTTACACACCTACTTCTACAGTCATTAGTAGGGCAATAAAATGACATAAAATGAGCAAAGAGCAATAAAGCAATCATATTCCAGCATGTTTATTTAGTGTGGTCCTTAATGACAGAGACCTTCGCACCCACTGATACCTGGAGCTGCTACTAATTCTCCTCTGCCTCAAATCCATGGTTATTGTTATTCTCAGACTTATGCCCAATGTTTCAAAGCCTGCTTCATATGAACTGTGCCAAAAAAACCTTCACAGAAAGAAAAATCAGTTTTAAGAGGGAAAAGAGAGCTTTGCAAATCCAGCCCAAATCTACTTACATGTGAGTTAGATACAAAGAAAAATTTCCATAGCTGCACTGAGGTTGGGTTAAAATATGTTAATTTTTTTCTTAGCCTTTGAGTGTACTGTCCAAATTAACTGGAAACATCAAATGGTATCTGGTGGCTGTTGTTATTAGACTATAGACACATGCTTAGTACCTTAAGGAAGGTATTTAAAATCTAACTATGAACTTGTGAATCCAATGGCAAATCAGACTTTTCTCTCCACAAAATACTTAACAATCAGTCAAATTTAAGTTGTACTAACTATAGCATACTGTGATTAATGATTAGTTCCACAACTCTTCCAATGTCAATCTAAGATCCGTTGCATTGCTTGTTCTTCTCTTGCTCTCTCCATTTTCTCTAGACTTTTCTAGGTTTTACTGCAGATTTCAGCAGTGGTTTGTTTCTCTACATTGAGATCTGGGTATCTGTCATCTTTCAAACTGGAATGAGACGCACAAATGTGGAAGCCTGGCCATAAAGTAGCAACCAGCAGGAACACGTAAGTGATGTGACTGCTGCATTAATATTGTAGGCAAAACATACAATAGGTCATGTTTGCACAAGCAAGTGTGTACAATACATAGGAAATGTATATAGATTGCCAAAATTTTACAAATAGCATGCTCTACTTAGAAAAGTTGGTCAAAAACTACTCAGGCAAAAATTTCCTTTTTCATTTGAATTTTCAGGTGTCCAAACAGTATCCAATTGTGCAAAAAACCAGCTTGCGGAAATAAAAGCACAATAAAAAAGAGCTATGTGTTGAATTATTTCAGTGAGCTAGGATCCAAAGTAAAGCACTATGATAAATCACATAATTTTGCTTAAAAGCAGGGGGAAAAAACCATGGGCACAGGGAGGAATAAAAAAAGAAGAAAAAAATAATGGGAGTAAACCAAAACACAAAACAAAGCAGTGCCTCTTTCAGGATGATTGAATCTTGCTTAATCCATATTTTACTCTCTGCTACATAATTTTACACTCTTGACAAAGTGTCAGGCAGTTGGAAGAGGGTTGGAAAAACATATGTAGCTTTTTGTCAACTTTATGCCTCCCTAAATTTAGAAGACATTTCTGAATAAAGAAGCTAAAAATAAATCACAAAACAGTGTCAATAATGTGGTCTGAATTATCCAGCAATAAAAAATATGAAAACATTTTTAATATATTTTAATAGAATTTACATAACATAAATTACAGCAACAAGTCGACTGGCAACTAAAAAGTGATTTGTAGCTGACTTACACAGATGACCTTTTAAGAAAACCCTACACTGCCTATATATACTGTGGCTTGTTTACCTACATGTTTAAACTATTCTAAAAACTTGCAGTTAAAATGTAGCCAACATGTACTTTACCTAATCTTAATAGCAAAACCTGGCACTGAGGTCTTGGATAAGCAAATACAGTCACAATAATAGTTACAATTTTAGTTTCCAGAATGAAAATCAATACCAATTTATCTGGGTACTGTGAATTAACAAAATACATAGAAAAATTCATGTCTAAAAATTTACATTACAATTTTATTTTCAACAAATATATATATATATATACTTTTTTTTTTTGTGTGTGTGTATATAGGGTGTTAGAAGGTTATGCAATTTGACATATTTAGATAGGGTCCCATTTCACTGCAATCCCATTATCTTTAAGGAAATGTGCTGATAAGTTAAAAGTTGCAACATATGCATTTTTATAAATAGAGCAGGTTTAAATGTGCAATTTTTAAGAAGAAAACCTCCAGAATTTTTTAGATATTCACCATATTTATTCTTTAGTCATTACAGTATCATCATCAAAAAGAACTGACAAGAATGGTAACTACTAGGGGAAGTCAAAAATTTGGTTAATATATACACTTTCTAAAAAAGCATCTACAAAACAATCACATGAAAAATCAAAAAAAAAGGGGTCAAGCAAGTTGTCAAATTGAAGAAAGTGTTAGCTAATTGAATTATGAAAAATTGTTAAAGTTAAAAAAGGTTCTTTAAAACTTCAACAAATTAGAAATTTTCTATCTCTAACAATAGTTAGATGCAACACTGAATTTGCATCCCCTTCTTCCAATCCATTGCCTTGTCTCTACCCAATAGCCTTTTAGGTCTAGAGCTGCAGTACAGTGCCTTCCACCTGCCCAACCAGCCAACAAAATTAACCTTTTATCTTTTTGGGAACTTGTGACCAGTGAGGAGCAGAATGATCAAACAGCTCTTTTACAATCTCTGGATGAGATTAATCATGTCTCACCTTAAAAGTCACTCAAGTCCCTGAAATTTTTCATTCTGCTACCCTTTCATGTCAGTCCTCTTGTTCCTTAATCTTTACAGTCTTATTAAGCTTTTATTTTCTTGAGTTAATGAACACAGGCTTTTATCTCTCACTCTGACAAGTTCATTGCTGAAACCATTGTTCATCAGAAATATGTAAAAGAAAATGGTATTAATCCTATGAAAAATGTTAGTAGATCAGTGCTTTATCAAGCCACTGCTCTTGATTTTCCAACATATCTACATTAAGTTAAACAAATATGACCACACAATAAACTTGCAATATTTAACTGAATGTAGTAATAAAGTGTACCATTCAGTAACCAAATCCACACACAAAATGTGCAAATTATTACAAAGCAGCACTACATCTCAAACGATAGCAACACGAACTATCTCCCAGGCAGTACTAAGGGACAAAAGACACGATCCCTTTTAGTCTTAAAAAAAACATGTATCATTCAGGATAATTCTTTCAAACAAGCTGATGAAGAAAGCTATCTAGAACTTGTAGTAAAAAGCAGAATTAGAAAAGACAAATTTAAACCCAGAAATAAACATAAGTCTAGAAATAGTAGCTCGCATGAGTCTGAGGACAATCTTCAGATGATGGCTGGAATACAAGTCTGATAAAAGATTATCAAATTTTAGTCAGAACAAGAAAATAATATTTTCAGGGGTTTTATGCCATAAAAAGGAAACTCTGCAATTGTTCTATGCCACAAAAATATTAATTTGTTTATATGCTCCAAATAATTTTAGTGGAAACAGACTGTTTGGAAGACATGGTACAGAAAACATTGAGCAAAGCAGTATCTAGTCTTCAGAAAATTAAATGAGATGAGATAAGATGAGATGAGATGATGACATGAAACAAACAGAAATGAGAAGAAACACTGAGATATACCACTCTGCCAATGTTCCTTCCACAGAGAACCCACCATTTCTAAACACTGAAGGTGGTAAAGAAAGAGATCATAGGCCAGCTTGCAACTCATCTTCTCAACAAAATATCAGTGGACAAAATGAAATGAGAAGGATCAACAAAACACAAATCAGCAGAAGATCAAATATCCCCATGAAAAGGAGCTGTGGAGATTTTTCAAAAGTATTCAGGCACCTTAAGATGCAAATATGCAGTTAGAGAACCCATGGTTCTTGATAATGGCTGGCCTCACCCTGCTGGGAAGCAGCATGCTGAAAAATATCCTCAATTGAAAGAATAAAAACGGGGAGGAAGAACAGGATCTCTGGCATTCAGAAGAGGCTGAAAAAGAGCAGGTATCTAGCGCAGCAACTTCTCCCACCCAAAATTTCCTCCTACACACAGACACACACACACACACACACGCAAAGCAACAATATTCATTGTACCACCATTCTCAAAAGGAAAGAGAACTAGCAACCACAACTATTTATCTTCCTTTTTGCTGGCAGATAAGATGATCAGTTTACAGACACTACATAAGATAGGTAGAATGTATTTTAATAGACATCTAATTGCAATTTTTGATGCACGAAAATCCGACCCTAGTCCTAAGTTTTCTCTAGACTACATGATGATAAAGAGTTTGTATTTCCTAGAAATAAATGCATTATAAATTCTAATTTAAATACCTCTAAATTAATTGAAAAACTTATATAATTTTAACTATAACTAGGTATTAATTAAAACCATTTTTCTCCCAAAACTGATTTCCATGTATCTAAACTGCATGATACTATCAGCCATATTCTGAAATACTAAAACAACACAGCCAGTAACAATTGAGAAAACACATTATACATACCACTTACTTTGCCATGAAATTCTAGATGAGCTAATGATAGAAAATGGCCTACAATTCCTGTGTGACTTATTTTAGCAAATCTCACTGATACAGCAATTCAAGCACACTGCATCATGGCTGCACTAACTATAATCAAAGGGGCTTGCAGAAAAATCAGCAGAAATTACAAAACACTTAATGGAAAAGAAAGTGACAAGCTTAGAAGTCCCACAAACCCAGTTTTAACACATCTATCAGGATTTCCAGTGCAGAGATTGTGGAGAAAAGAACTAAAGTGTCTGTTCTTGCTAGTACCCTGCTCCTCACCCAAAACAACTGAAATAGTTACAAAATCCTACCCAGTATCACTGTGATGGCTGCCATCTTGACTGACACTAAGGTGAGGTGTCAAGGGTATCTTTGCAAGCTCTCTTTCAACTTTTTACGAGAGTTAGCAAGTCCACATCCAATACCTAACAAGTGGATACACATTAGATGTACCCTGCAGCAGTGGGTCTGCAGTAATGACAAACTTAGCAACCTCATCAATCAATTCCTTTCAGTAAGTCCTCATGGATATATTGAACAATAGAAATCCCACGAATATCCCTCTATCTGGGCAAGTCTATGTGTGACCTCGTTAGCAATTTCCTTTCAGTACAAAAGCTAACTTTAAGCCTAATCCTAGCCCTGCCCTTTGTTTTCTATTAAACAATCATTAATCCAGGGAAAATCTTCCATCTTAACCCATAGTAGCTTTGTTTCCTCACGTGCTTTTTTGAGGAAATTTGCCAAAGGCTGCTTGGAACACTAACTATACTGTGACAATGTCTAAAACCACAACTAGAAAGCACCAAAAGGTCCTGAGCCTGACACACTCCAGTTTTGCCCTGGAAGGGCACTGGCAGCCTTGCTTCCTTCTCATTAACCCTGTTGGCAGGAGAAGAACTATGGTATTTGCTTGGTCTCCCAAGGCAAGACAATCAGAGACCAGGACACAGGGAGCACACACCACAAGGACATTCACTGAGGCACACCTGTGTCAATAACATATCTCTATCCTTGCACCTAGTGATTCTTATGCAGTATGCACTCTTGCTGCAAAAATTCTTTGTATTAGACATTTTTTTTCACTCAGCTGAGACTGTAGTTCCACAGATTTCATCTGCAACCCTTTTTAGAAATAAATAAAAAAATCATTTTAAAAATGGCATAGTATTTACCATTTTCTATGGTCCTTTGATATAGAGTGACAGATAAAGACTAGTGAGATGGATTAATAAATACAAACTGTAACAAGATAGCTGAAATAATAATACCTTCAATTACCTTCTTACTTGTGAACAGCATGAAAGTAAAGCCAGCTTCACCAGTACTATGTGCAAGAACTTAATAGGGAAAAGTTGAACAGCTGAGCATTTAAAATAGAGCAAGAAGAATCCTGGTTCTCTATCTCTCACAGCCCTTCACACGGCTGCTGTGCCACCAGAGGAAGTCATGTCACTGTTGGTCACCCCAAATGACCCCCGCCACCCTGGGCTCTCCATGGCAGCTCACTTGCTGCAGCCACTGCCAAACAGACCAGTGATAATGGATTCACCTAAAAATAAAAAAAAAAAAAATCTGCTCTATGATCAAACTGCCATGGAAGTTCACAAACAACAGATGCTGGACCACATTCAATAGAAATGTAGCTGATCATTAAGAAATGCCAGCATTCGTTTGCTGTGGAAGATTTCTTTTTAAATGGTGTATATGATTTAATTTTGGTATTTTGGTGTGGTTTGGGAAATACTAAAGCAAAGAGAAGTAAAAATACACATGTGAAAGTCCCAAACAGATCCTAGAGAACTTGAAGCATCTTTTTCTATCAAAAATATAAATAAAAATTCAGGTGACACATAATCAGGAAGAAAAGTCATTGGAGTAATATTTTTCTTAAGAGATCTGGGAAAACTAGACTATTTCCACAACAAAATATAGCCTGAAGCATAAACTTTACCATTATTTCATTTTCTCAACTATCTTCACTTACCTAGTAGAAATACAAATTTATGTAACTGCAGAGATACAGAGATCCTTTGTGTAATCATATTGCCTGAGTATATGCTTTTTATTAATAATGAGCAGGTATAACAATCATCAAAAGCTAAATTACCAGTTTTACTTTGTATTACCTTTCCATCCTCTTCAATAAAAATCCATAGAAACAAGATAAATGTCTTTGCCCTTCTGCTACTCTTTCAGTGTAAATCTAAAGATTCAGACTGTTTAGAATCACTTTTTATAAACTGCATGGAGTTTGAAACAATGTAGTTAATTCACACATATAAAGATGGACCCTTTTCAGAAATGTTATCTTTGGAAGTAATGGCCACTTCTCATTAGGAAAAATGCAGTTTAACTAGATAAAGAGACTAAACCAGTTCAAACAACCATATCAGCAAGAGAGCTGTTCTGCGAAAAATGTGCATCAAAATCTAACACCAACACACCATTTTTTGCAGGACCAGACATTATTTTCACCAGGAGAAAATGATCTGTAAGAGCATGTGTAACAGTGCCCTCTGGTGAGAATGTGCCTGAGAATATGCTTGCCTTGTAACAGTAAAGAGATTTTACTGACACGGCCAATAAGCAATCAGATGATTTTGCAAACTGAACCATGGTACCCCTTTTCAAAACCAGCAATGAAGAAATTAGGTGTTTTGAGATTATAACTACTTTGTACTCGTTTTAAATTAAAAACATTTATGCTCATTTTTTAAAACACAACCTTGTATGACGAAAGAGACAGTAGCCTTGACTAGGTGAAGATTTATGAGTGCTATAGACAGCATAGCTACTTTTATGGCTGAGAATGCAATAGATCCTAAGCAAACATTGATAAGTCCTCTATTCTTCTGAGAAGTATCCACCCACCAAGTGTCCTGACATTGGAAAGCCCCACAGTTTTGATAAGAATAAAGACCAGCTAACTGTAGAAAACAACTCAATTTCTTAACTTAGCCAAAGACATTCATCAAATGTGTTGTGGACAAGGGCTGCATCTCCCTTCATTATTGAACAATGACCACCATATTTTCAACCCTACTGAAATGTGACAATCTTAACGAAATATATAATATAATATATATTTTTTCCCCATAAAATACATTTATATACATGTATATACTGCTACTTATATGTATGCATAGAAAATTAAGTTAAAATATTGGACAGATTTGTCAATGAACCAAGGAGTAACATTCTACTCTGAAAAGGTTTAACCGTCACACACAACCGAAGATACTTAATGAAAAACAGTTGATAGAGTTGTGGTGATGGTCAGTGCCTGAAAATACCACTCTCGTCTAACTTATTACCTATTTGTGACGAAACCAGGAGCAGCTTTACCGTGACTGTCATGGTCCTTCACCAGTACCTCCCAATGATCCCATCTGCTGTCTTTGAAACTATCACGGCAGTTACTTTCAGCCTCCTGAACTCCTGCAACCTGAACTGCCGCAGTGCTCTCCTGAGGGCAGGAAGACTTAGAGAAGGAACTAGAGCTGTTTGTAACTGTGGTGTTTACATTGCATAAGAATGAGAATATGAACTTAATGAAAGTATTACTCTAGTCAACTTCTCCATGTCTTAAGATAATCCTTCTTCTCACTCATATCAAGTTTGTCCCATCACCCTCTTGCTCTAACTTTGGTGACTAATTAACCTCATGGTTTTTAAGGAAGGAACTTGGCAGTCCCAGTTAGTTGTTTAACAAATAACCAGATGTCCCCAGAGGACTCAAAGGAGTCACTTACAGCCAAGTTCCATTGGGTCAGGTATAAACATCAAACAAAAACCCATCTCAGCAGGTGGCAGCAAGAAGTGTGGGGGAACAAGTTTGGTAAAATGTCATCAGCAAATGAAAAATCTCATTTTACATTATTTCAATGTGTGGTCTATTTATTATAGAGACATCAGATATCATAGGTTTCATTGTAGTGCATGCATTGCCATCCTCTTATACATTTACTTAACACCTCTGAACATCCAGCTGTTAACTTTCCCAAAAAAGAGGCACTAGCATTCTCAAAGGTTTCAAAGCTTATTAGTTTTGCACATACACACACACACACACACACAAACAAAGTGTGGAATGTTGCAAACAACAACAACAAATTAAAATACTTCCAAAAAGTTAAAAGTTTTTCCTTCTTTGCAAATTGTCACCCTGGCAAAAAAGTAGATGGAGTAAACTGTTTTTCAAAATATACCATGGCTTTGGCAGAAAATTCCACTTACGGAAAATGAAGCCAATTTATTTTGGCAAATAAAGAAGGGAGAGGGCTGTGTAATTCAGGTCTGCAGTAGAAACATTAACTTTCCTGATCATGCTTTACCAAGTGTTAAAGATCCTAGAGCAAAGGCAACCTTTTTACTATGGTAGCAAATGGCATTCGGCCTTGTGAGGCCAACAAGCATCACGATAATATATAAAAAACACAGCAACAGTGCAGATCAGTTTGGGGTCTGCTCTGAACCTTGGACATAGGGTAAATTAGAAGTCAGCAAATTAAATTACTGGCTTTTAAACTATCTCATCATGTATTTTTGTATAGCTCCATAGATACTTCTCCATTAAGGCAACTAACAGCATAAAGACTATCGAGCAGCAAAACAGAAGAGTGAAACTACAGTGTAAATTGTCACCGTTTGCTTATGCAGGACAAGTAAGAGCTCGGTGCAGTCACATTACACAAGCATTCCTCACTGGTAAAGTAATTCATAGCTAAAGTGTTTGGATGAGAATGTGGCTACTTTGTGCCAGACTGATAATTTTGGTAGAATGAAAAATAATTATCCAGAAGAGCCGCAAGCAATACTCCACGGGAATCTAGTGGAAGTAACAGAAATCGGAAAGCAAACAAACAAATATGAGAATCCACATTTCTGCAGAAAACCTCAGCAAACCGGCAAAACTTGACAAATATGTTACAGTCCTCACACTGAGATTTGACTGCAATCAATTTTTTTTTAGGTACTAAAATCAAGAACATAAAAAAGTCAGAAGCACTGTCCTGCTTGGGGTTTAGCCCTGGCTTGTTCCTCTCACTACAAAGCTCCACATTCCTAGGGTGCAGCAAACTCCCGCGTGTGCTACCAAGACTAGCGATAGCTGCTTTCTCTCGGAGCCTTTGTAAAACAGTTAAAGGAAGCTTTCCTGAAATTAACTCCTTATTCATCAAAAGCAAAATAATTCTCTCTCTTCCAGCTGTGTGAGAGAGGAGGGAATAGTTGTTTGGAAATTGCAGAGCCCTGTTAGCAGTCCAGGCTTTTTTAATTACAACCAGGACATCTCTGTCAGTACTGCAGCATGATGGCATCAAGTCGACTTTATTATTCTGTTCACAAAGGTGTATCTCACATGTCTTAGATCAGTCACAACTTGCCCCAGTGTTTCTAAAGGAAGTAAAATAAACATACTATTATTCTAGCTTTAAAAAAAAAAACCAAAAAAAAAACAACTGGCAGAACACACAGATTTTACTGTGTATTTCAAAATCTCAAGGTGCTCTAACAGCAATGTTGCATAGTAAATAAAGTAAAAAAAAATCCGCCCTAATCAAATCTATTTATTAGTCCTTTAGATGCATTACATTGACAGAAGATGGACTCTGGTTTGCTTTCTTTGGGATCACACAGATAGTAAAACACAAAGTTGCAAGAAAAAGCAGGATGAATTTTTTTGTTGTTGTTTCTATCAAGTTTTTATAGTGTCTAGGTTTTCCATCTCAACTGCTCTTGTTCAAAGTAAATCTAGTCAGGAAAAAAAAATCCCCACCTCATTTCCCTGAGAACCTAGTTATTTTTATCTACCTCAACAACCAAGCTACTCTACCTTGTCATTTCAATTTTCAGATATTTTCTCTTTGTGTATTCGTTCTATGATTCAGTGAAATCTCATCTCTTCAGCCCACTGTCATAAACTACTGTCCGGAACAAAGCTCTCTCTCAAATTCAATCTCAAACAAAATGAAAAAGAAAAAAATCACAAATGAGAAAGTGGACCACAGCCAATCCTATAGGCCCCATTCTCACAAGGTCTGTGAGTTATTTTGCTTCATCAAGTAAAACCCGAACTACGGGAAGGTGCTATCACTTCTTTTGTCACCAAATGAAAAAGTGTTAATAAAAACAAGACCTCCTTCCAGGCACATTGGAGTGTCAATGTTAATTGCTGATTTGGCTAAAAGACATTTCTTGATCTTAAGTGATTTCCAGATGAAATACAAACAGCTGAAATTTTATCGTTCAAATAAATGGGGATACGGACTGTCACACATTTAGTGGAATTACTACTGCTAAACTACGATTACTGTAAATAGTAATTATTTACTGTAATAGCAACACCTAAAAATCCTTTGTGCTCATCTGAGTTTTCTCTCAGACATTTAACAGCTCGAATGACCAGGAAGGCAAGAATAACCTTTATGTTTACGTCATCTATACCTTAGCACAAATGACTGCGCTGCAGAGGATCGCACAGTTGAAAGAACTCTCAAAGAGGAACGAATTTATTTTTGTTTCAAAACTTACTGCATTTTTTCTATGGCCTATGAAAAACTGTGTGATTTCTGTCTCTAAGTCTATGCATTATTTTTCTTCTTTTGATATGACTTTAATAGCTTTGTAAAGAATACAGTAGAGTAGCTTCCCCAAGTAAACTATAATACCTGTAACTCATAGGAATGGATTATGAAGCTTTTCTTTCAAACATATGTCTGGAGAACACCAAAAATTAAGCACCTATGTAGCAGGCATTTACACACGCTGGAATAAGCCACTGTATGTGAACCTGTGAGTTAAAGGGACTGAGCAAAGAATCAATTAAGGTTCTCTGCTGTAGAAAATGCTTTGTCATATAATGGCGGCTGTAAGTAATTTCTGCAGTCAAGAACAAGCAAATGTCTGTATCCCTACTGCTCCATTGTTGAGGTACAAGCTAGGCAAGCCCATAAAATTGCTTCAATAAAGTAACACGGAAAGGGAGCTAGCACTGGATTAAAAAAATAGTGTTGCACAATGAAAATATGTTAAATGAAAATGGTGGAATTCATTTTACCTTCTGTCACAGTGATTTTTAAATTGGTGTAACTTAATTAACTTTAGTTTGTTCAGCAGAGCGATCTGCAACAAAGTGTGCAGAACTGATGCAAATATTCCTGCAAGCCACAAAACAGCAGTGATGTACTAATAATAGTATATTGATGCTGATGTTCTGAATGTCTGTGACTATTAAAATAGTCTCATTTTATTAAAAAGTTGTACTTAGAATTCTTCATTCAGCTGCAAATAAGAAATGTTATTAATCAAGCTATTTTTCACCTCTTCAGCTAGAGCTTTTCAAAGGTTAGGCTGCAGCAAAAAATTGCTAGCATTTCTTAGCAACTTCTCAGGGTAGTGTCTCTTTCTTATCAGGTTTACACCAAAGTGTTTCCATAAGAGTGTGTTTGGTATAGAATGAGACATTAAAGAATTTGACCAACTGCAGTATATTAAAAATAAGCCTCTAACATGCATATGTATACATGCCTTGTAATGCATACACATTTCTCTAACTCCCCAACTCTCCCACTGTCTCTGTAACATAAATCTATTGCTACTATTTTCACTCTTTTTTTTTTGTCTCAATATCTGTTTTTGTCTAAGCAGTGGATCTTTCCCTTGTGGATTCCTGCAATGCTCAGTTCTGAGCTCTCTACCTTCTCTCCCAGGTCATCACTTTACTACTGCCTAAGCACTGAACCTGAGGTCATCAGTCACCTATACTCTGAACCACCACACCAGCTCCGGTGATGGTTGTTGTTAGACACTTCACGCCTACTAACCTCCTTCTCCTTTGCCCCTGATTTTCAAATTAAGTTCTATGCTTCGTCTTCACTTAAAACACCACAGGCTGAGATGTGCCTAAAGCAAGCACCTCTTTCATTATTTACCCCTTCTCTGCACTCTTTCTCAACTGCTTCCATATTTCATAGTTTCAGCATCAATCTGTTTTTCCTCTTCTGCTTGCAAACTGTTTGCTGATTCCCAAAACACATAGAAATTTCTTTGTCACACAGAGCATGCTCTTTTTCTCCAAAAACTTTGTGGACAACAGATTATTCAGAATCCCAAACCCAGCAATAGAAATTTTTGCAGACCTTGTCCCTTTTCAAACATAGTTCCACCTAGAAGTCCAACTACGTTCAGTAGCTGCTGTGACTGATGTCTGAACTGGGATCTTCCTGGCAATAGCAACTCTGGGTGCTGGAGGTCAGTCACTTCATTTCATCCCTTACAAACCTGAAGCGGGAGAGCCTTACAAACACCCCATACATATCTTCACCAAATTCCTCATCTTGACTTTCATCTGTTTTCAGTTCAGCTATGTCTCTTTCTGCCCTAAAGCCAAGCTCTCCAGTCCTAGAGATGCACAGACTGTAATAGACGCCCTAACACACAGAACAGTGTGTTCTTGCTCCTCACTCAAGACTAAGTTACAATAACATGAATAAATTTCCACCAAGATTAACCCTCTCTCTCTCTCCAAAGAATTTGCTTGTAGAAATCTACAGAAATGCAAGAACATGGCATGCCACATTTTTTATGCTGTGACTGTCCACCAACAAACTACGTTTAATACCCTGGCAGCTGTTCTCCTTGCATCTTTAGCAAAAGCTGCTGGGCTACTTGAGAGAAAAAGAAAAAATAAAGAGAAAAAAAGCCAAACAAACTCCCAAATACACGCACAAGACATATTCAATCAACTCTTGTACAGAAAAAAATACCTCCACACACTATTCTTACTTATTAATACTCATGTCTATAAATAACTTGCACACACTTATTTTCATTCAGCTACAGCAAGGCAATTCTGATGGAAGCGCACAGCTATACGAAAAATGGGAGAAAATATATATATAGTGGGAAAAGTCAAATTTTAACTTCACAGAGGTCAAAAAAATCAATAATTTTGCTGAAATAAAAATGTACATGGTTGTTCTTTAATGATACACATGGAAAGTCCGAAATTGATTAATTCGACATAGGTAACAATATAGGCAGAATGGGCATCAAGGCTCAATCAACAGGCATCAATAGAAATGAAGAAATTGCTCAGGGAATTCAAAATTACTGGGATTCTTTCCTTCATTACAACAAACAATGTTTCTTGACATAGCTACTAAACCTTAATGTCTTATTTAAGTAACAGTCTACAGTAAGGTTCTCAAACGTGTGACATCATTCCAAAGTGTTACAAGCAAAGTTCCTACAAACTGAAAAATGTGTCAGTCAAGACCCAGACTACCCAAAAATTTTAAATTACTATTTTAAAAAAAATTTTAATAATAATTTAAGGATCTGTTAAAAAAGCCAAAACACACACACCAAACAAACCCTATAAACTATAGAAATACTTATTGCTTTTGCCTTTATTTTGTTGGAGACTATTCTTTAAAAATAAATTTAAATACGCAAAGAGTTTGCTTAATCCAAAATTCCTCACTACTGACTGCGTGTGGGAAATAAATATGTGATAAATATAAATATAAACTTATGAAATATATCTCATAAAATGTAAGAATTATTTAAAGCAGCTGTTAAATGCTTTGCATTCTTTTATTACACCTATGTCTACTACAGCTGCATCTGCTTTGGTGTTGCAGGACATTTTACTACTCGATAAAGTAGGTGCCACTGTACTAATAAACAAAGCAATTCTTATTTTTTCACACATTCATTACAAATGGGATTTAAATAATGCCTATCTTTGTTTGGTTAGTTTTTTTCTGGAGGTCATCATCAGCCCCATCCCATTTCTTTAATTTGGTGTAATTCCCATGGGGTTACTACAAGGAATATGCATAAAAGCTAGGGACTCTTTCTCACACCATAATCTTCTCAAGGAACTTCAAACACACTCACTCGGAGTTTTACATAGAAGTCAACAACATTCTGCTGTACCGCATGGTGTCTTTTCTTTCAAGAACTTAATACCTTTTGCTTTAAATGTCGACTGTGCTTAAGTACAGGGTCTGTCTTTTAAACAATTTCTGCATTTACTCACATTGACCATCCACTTTCTAATGGGTGATTGCACAGAATATTTAGGAATGTATTTCATCCGGTACATTTAGTTTCCATGAAAGCAATGTAGCAGATGAAAGAAAAAAGAAAGGTAGCAGTGGCATAATACTACGTACAGCACATTGTGTATTATTAAGTGTCTGATAGGGCACAGTTTGAGAACCACTGCTCTGTTCAACTATAAACACAGGTATTTATAGACTAGCAGATATATTTAGTGTCATAAACATCCCCCCTGGTTGGAAAAATTAAATTACATACACTGTTTAATATTAGGTGGCTGGTTTGTTTTCTTTTTCTTTTATTCTTTCTTAAATTACAAGGCTAATGAGGCATACAAAATGATTCTAAATTAATTTAAGAAAGGATGTAAGACTTGCTTTATGGGAAGGCTATTGATTTTCAACAGGAATCTAACTATGTCACATAATAATAAGAGCATTACATGTTTTGTATCAGGGCAAGAAGGCAAGCAACTTGCAGACTTGCATGATTCACAGAGAGAGAAAATATATATATCTCCAAATGCTGCATCTAAAAATGTAAGGAGACACACTATAAGTAACTCCCAGAATTCCCAGCATGAAGATATCCTTGTCCATACACAAGCTCCTCTTGCAGTTCTATTATAACTACCCCAGCTCTAGGGCCAGGGTCACCGCAGAAAGCCAACAGTGGGTTCGAACAAAAATGATGTAGAAATCTGAATTCAGTGATATTAGGATCAGGGCACAGAGAAAGAAGGAAAGATGAGGATGTTTCTGTTCTTTGGTAAACCCATTCCAAACTGTAAATGGGAAAGCACACTAGCTGAAATAAAGGGATTCCTGCAAACAGGAGCCACTAGCAAGCCACAGATTTTTCTTCACATCTGAAAAAAAATCTTTTGACTTATCAAGGATTACAGGTCATGCTGAATTCTTTACCTAGCTAAGAGCAATGGAGTATCTTTGATTTTCCAGGATTACCAGCTGCACTTGTGGCGAGCAGATGTATCCTTTGTGGAGAATGCAGCACACAATGCATTTTCCAGATTTCTAAACCATGTTCCCCAAAGTCTCTGCTTCCAGTTGTACTGGTCTGAGGGAGAGACGAGCTCTTAAACTGAAAAATATAAATCTATTACTTTGATCTCCTTAAATTACCAGAAAAGGCAGAAAAAGAAGCTGTTTTCATGGGAACTTCCAAGAGCATGCTGCCTTTCTATGTTTGATAAGCAGTTAAGTTCTAAAGGGCAGCTTCCCTACAACTATTTAACTATGTTACTTTGTCCAGCTAATAAAATACTTATGTACCAAGAGGGGTTTTCCTTCATAACCTTCACTATACGGCTGAGGTTTAACAAGCACTTTGTTTGCTTGGACTGCTCACAGCACTGCTTTTCATCATCTTAGAGTAAGTAAGAGCTCTGACCTACAAATTCAAAGCTACACAATGCGTAAGACCACTGACCATAAAGGGTTAAAAAGTTTGCTGCAGTCTCACAGATCTTTTCTTCAGGACATTCAAAGCTGTGCTCATTTTCTACCTGCCAAGGTTTTTGCAATTCATACATGTATCTTAATTTCAGGATAGTCCTTTATGCTCTCTGGTATCACAAAATCTTGGAAATTATCATTGAGAATGTCATTCATTTTCTGCCCTTGTTCAGCTTCAAATTCATCCTGGAAAATAAATTACTTAACCTACTAGATTAAAATAAGATAAAAATTCCACTATTAAATTCTACACTAACAAAACTCATGGTAAAATTTCCGTTAATATTTGAATCCCTTTCTCACCCAGATCATGCAAACTGCTTAACATTTCCTTGCCCTTGAAATATAAGCCTATGAATTGAAAGTTTCCAAGGTTTGCTGCATTATTTAAAAGATCTTTATAGATTTGATACCGGAAAGCGTACATTAGTGGAGTTGCTTGCTCTTCTATTTACCTCTAATCAACAACATGTTAAACATGTGAAATGAGTAGCCCTCCATAAATTTTTGAGCAGGCAAATGTCCATTCCATTATGCATCTACCAGTCAGCCTACTCTTTTTAGCAGAAAACAAATCACAGATTTTGCTGACTGATTCTTCTTTTCAGCGGGGCCAGCATAGACGGGCACGCACACAGACCTCAGCTAGCCAGCATAGGCGGGCACGCACACAGACCTCAGCTATGCAAGTTCAACATCCACTTGATCAACGCGTGTCTGCCTGTATTTGGCCATCTAAGCAACCATCTCAACTGGGAACAAGCATATGTATTAATGCTGGCACCTTTGTTATGGGGACAATCACCTTCAGGACAGGTGAGAGCTTAAGTGGAGAAGCAAGAGGTGCTAAAGCCTTACACTGCCTTGGTTGTTTTGACCAAGATGGAAAACAGAAGGAAAATGCATCAGCCTGCACTAGGGAACTTGTACACTTTCTTCTCAGCTCTTACAGCCATGCAAACAAAGGCATCTGAATAAAACCTGAAAAATCTGGCTAAGACGGACCTTAAATTAACCCAAAAGCTCAGACTAGTCTTGTGTTCCCTGAAGTACAGAATGCACCTACAATTTTAAATGTAGTATAGATTGTAAAGTCTGGGGCACCGGGGCTTTGGTTCACACTACTTAGGTTTTACTCTGACTGCTAAATAACAATAGTTAAGGAGATACAGACTCTGTAAAGCAGTTTTTATTTGAGGTAAGTTCTTTTTGTCTTTATTCACTTTAAACTAAAAAAGCCATAATGAACAAGGAAACAAAATCCATTCACAGTGCTAGCCTAACACACTTGCAACTAGCTTAATGAATTTTACATTTTTTCAACCTAAACTTCTTCGTGCTAGTCCTGAGGCTACTTTTTGGTCTTTTGGGGAAATTCCAGGGGAAACTTCCTTTTATTTCCTTTTTATGATTATTTTTATTTTTGAAGATAGTGTTTCATCTTCGATACAATGATATACTTCTCCAAGCAAGCTTGGGTGTCACAACCAAACTCTTAAAGGGATTAGTTTGTATCCGTGTAACTTATCTAGAAGAGTCTGAAATTAGGCACAACAAGATAAATCTCGTATGAAACCTGAGTGCCTTTCTTTGCATTTTTTTCCCTCTTACTATCACAGCTAAAGTTATGCATATTCCTATGATAAATCTAAAGTTTTACCTTAAACTTATGTCCGGCTAAGTTCTGGCACTTCAAAACTGAAGTAAATTAAAAAGCATTGTCCCTAAGCCTCCCTAAACCCCGAGTTAAAATTGCATGTTCAATATTAATATAGTTACTGAAGCTCAGATAGACAAATAAAAAGACCAAAACAAAAGAAAGTTAAAAGCAGTACCATAGGGTAAGGCACTCTAAAACATGAACAGTGACAAGAGGGTCGGAAGATTTTACAGCCTCTTTAAAAATGTAAATCTTTTGGAAATGCTTTGGATTTGGAGATGAAAGTCAGAAATATCACTGTTCTTCCAAAAGGCAAGAAATATTACATAAGGATGATACACACCTATTATGTAGATAGTGTCTAGCACCAAAATCAGAACTAGCTGTAAAAGCTCTGCATTGCTTTCTCCTTTTTAAGTAAAAAGCCTACTTCCATTTTTGTGATGACAAAAGAAGAAATATGAATCAAAAGGTAACTGCCCAGAAACCATGCAAAACTCCCCATGCAGCCAATGTATGGGATCTCTATCCCACCTAATAGGGCCACTGCATGCCTACCAAACAGTCCATCAGAAAAGATTGTTTTCAACGTGCTTAGCAGCTGAGAGTGGGCAGTAGTAAGCAGCTGAAGTATTTAGCAATTTGGTGTACAAAATCCTATCCATTTCCAAAATCGTAATTTTATCCTTGTAACTACAACAGCAGGTACAAGCTAACACCGAGACCGAGAGAGGACAGGGACTGTGTATTAATGTGCAATCACAGCATGGTCACCATCTCACCATCTCACCATCTCACCATTTCTTTTCTGTCTAGTGTCTCTGAGTAGTGTCTAGACCTTTACTGAGGCAATTTTGTTAGCTAATGTAATGTCAGTCTGGCATTTCCTTGCAAAAGAAATAAATATTATCATCCTTTGGGGTATGATTCTCAAACAAGTGGTATCCATAAGAATCATCTTTCTCATCATAGTCATCAATTTACAAAGAAAGAAACAGGCAAACAAACTGCAGAGGTGCAAAAAGTAAGATATATGATCAGCTGGGTAGTTGTAGTCAGAAATCTTCAAACATCCGGACCAGCTCTGAGAGTAGGAACTAGTCCCGCTCGCTCAGTGCCCAGTGATGAGATGCATCAGCAGTTAGTGAAAATATGTTTATTTAACAAAGAAAATGGGAAATTCAGTAACTCTCTGCCAGTGACGCCTATTTTGGTTAGCAAGTAATTGGTGACATTGCTACTGTGTCCACCAAATCCAACCCAGGCTGGTGTAGCCTAGCAACCTCAGACAAAAATTACTCTCAGAAAGAGGATTCTCATTGCAACATTCCCACAGATGCATTATCAATTGCAAGTGGAGTCGTATTTGTCATTTCATGGAGTCTCTGTCCCCCTCTCCCACCTGAGCCAAATTCCTTTATTTAGGCAAGAATAGATACACATCCAGAAATCCTTTCCCATCAGAGAGCTAAATATAAATACAAACCCCAGAAGTCTACAGACAAACTACATGTAAGAAATACGCAGTGGAAACAGTGCTGTTTGTATAGGTCTATTGCAGTTGGATTCCCAGATAAACAGGAGGCAAGGAAAATTCTCACAGCACCTTGAATACTGCTGACTGTAATATACGTCCTTGTTGCCTGGATACCTCTAGTGAATTACCGAGCAAGGGTGCGAGTTTTTTTTCCTTGATCAGTATTAAATAAAAAAAAATCCCAACCTCCTGCTCTATAAGAGGCAGAAGATGCACATGGAAGCTTCCCTTGCTTGTGCCAGCTGAGCGCCAGAAAGAGACAAATCGAGCCTTGAGAATTTTAAATCTTCTGGGTTGCCGTGCCACGTTATGAACTAGATCTCATACAATTCATCACCCAAGTTGCAGAAAAATAGTTCAAGAACTCAAAATAATGAATTCTGTCATTTCCAATAGAAGTGTGAAGGGAGAATTATGAATGAACCTTTTAAAAACACGTATGTGGAGGGAGATTGCCCTTCTACAAAATGAAAGCAGCAGGCTTCTATTTAAATGGCCCAATCCTGAAAGCGAGACCTTTCATTTTCAATTAACTTAAATTGACAATTGAGAAAGGTTTGAAAATGTTGTTGGAGCCTTTCAGTTTGATAGATCTCAGTTCTGACATTACACACACCATTCTGACCTGATTTTAGGGTGTGCTGTTTTAAAATCGAGAACTTCAAATGAAAAATATTTGATTCAATCAAAGCTGTTGCAAGACATTCAAACATCTTAATCTGTTAGAAATGCATTTTCCATATTTTCTCATCATGATATGTATATAATGCATCATTCATTAAGACACATTAAAACCTAAGAGCCATGCCTTCTCTCAACCTTACATTTTTTTATGTTGCAGCAATACTTTCACTGAGAAATTAAATTTCGTTACAAAATACACTACCATACAATAGGTAACTATTTACCAGACAAATACAACCTTTCTTTATATTCTAAAGCAGTCTATGTTACCAATCTACCTCACCAGAGTAATGCAGTTACCCAACATGACATACCTCCTGTCCACCTGACACAACACAGGCAAACCAAACTGATTTTCAGGCTTAATATTAATTCTCAAACACAGAACAGGAGGACTTCTGAAGAGCGAAACAACTTCATTAAACGAAAAAAAAAAAAAAAAAAAATCAGAGAATATTTCGAAGCTCGCAAGCAAGAGATGGGTCTTTGAAACCACTGAAACCACTGAGACATCAGGCAGAGAGATCTAGTACAGGAAATAGTCCATTTATCAATTAATGCATGGAGTACCTTGCCTCTGCTATTTGACAGATATAAAACCACAATCCGCTCAGCTCAGAACACCCCTATACCAATGATGCAGTCTTAAATCAGTCATGAATTATTCTTTGTTATAATAGACTAAATTCCCAAATGAACCAAAAGCAAAACGTTTATGTTTTTTCCATCACATGGACAACCATATTACTAGTTTAGAATTTTTTTAAGGAAGTATCTTTTAATTAATTACCTGCCAAGAATTAAATTGTTTAAAGCGGCGTCTTCTTTCTCATAGCCAGTGGAAATTGATGTATATGATGCAGATCTGGAGATAACACTGATGACATACTAGACCCCATTTTTCCAGCACAGGCTTAACAGACGGGCAACTTCTTGTAGTATTGAGTCCCTATGCCCACGACATAAAGTCTGCTAAAAAGTTTGAAAGCAAAGCCATGTCGAGCACAAGGACTGAGTCCTTGCACTACTGTAGGTTTTGGGAAACTCAGCAGAATCAAACAGGATTTGATTCAGGGATTCAAACCTGGCCAAGCAATACTGGGCCACATCTTCAGGGAAGGGAGCAGCAAAGTCGTGTTTATACAAGGACACTTCTGTTATGGAACTGTCTTGGACATAATTTAATTCCACGCATAAATTAGAAGTAAACACCACTTGGCCATCCAAGGAACTGGCTGTTATAGCTGGGCCACAGGAAACCCATTTTCCTCTTTGTACCTCCGTGGTAGGAGGCAGGATAGAGGGCAGTGGTAGCTCCATGCCACCCGAAGCTTTTTCCAACAGCCATCTTGGAAATGCAGACGGGACTTCTGCACTGTTGTAGTTTTAAACTATGTCTACTAAGTACTAAAATTTTTGGAAGATCCCTCTTGTTATATGAAAAAAGCTGCAGAGAAAGCTTTGCTTTGTATTAAGAAAACACAAAGTTTGTACTCCAGGAAATGAGTCCAAATGTGTGAGTTTCAAAAATCAAAGGTAACACCATGAACAAGATAACAGCATCCTGATCCTGTCCTACACCTGTTTGTTTGGGGTTTTTTTTAGTACAGGTATGAAGTGAGACTTAGGCAGCCTGGTGTCTAGCCTGGTGTCTTTCAGTAGGAGACAGGGGTACAGGACACAGAGTACTGAACAATGAAAAGAGTACTTTCAAAATTCTTTTTTCCTCTGAATACTTCAGAGGCTGAAGGATAATAAGAAGTGTGAACTGAACCACCACTAAGCATTTTGTCCCTCTTCCCCTTACCATATGACTATAAAAAAGGAGGAAAACAATGAAATGACAAAAATAGTGTTCATCATATTTGAAAACCACCTGCATGTATATAAATGTTTACTATGTCTCCTGTGTAAGATGTAAAAACATCTTAAGGAATATTGGAAATGACATAGCACTTTATAGTTTTCTTCAGCACACAAGAGACTTGGTGTTTGAAAGCATTGTAGCATAGTAAGTCTTGTTCACTAGCTCAGTTTTAATGAACTCAGCATTAATTAACAGAGATGCTATCTTAAATTACTCCACTTTCTTTGTAATATGGATAAGAAATCACAGTAAATCAAAGCATGTGCAGCACTTTACAAGGCCTACACAAAGGAAGGTCCAATTTAACAAGTCATAGTTTACTAAGGAATAGGATTCACCATTAAAAATGTGGTAAGTCGCTTTATAATACTGATACCATTGTAATCTACTGCCTACTTTCCAAAATGCTTGACTGTATTTCCTGTTTCAGGGTACAGGAACAGATGTTTAACTCACAGGTGTGACATCTGAAAGTTGGCTTTCATCAAAGGTACCCTGTAAACAGTGCACCTGCAGCACTGTAAAAGCTGGATCCGCCTGCAAAACTCACCCTTGGATTGCTTTGCTTGTTTCATGTTTGAATTTTTCTCTTTAAATTATTTTCCCTCTAAGTATTTTGGGATTCTCTAACAAGGCTTCCAGCACTGGCCAAGTGCTACTACTAGCACATCTCTACAATAACAATTCATCTGCTACACAGGTGACCATGAGGACGGGGGCGGAGAAATCAACAAGACAGGCAAAACCAAAACAGCCTTTAGAAAATGTTCCTAAACGCGTTCGGCCGTTGAGAAGCCACAAATGCCAGCACAGCGCCAGGCAGACGTACGGCCGGACGCGGCGCAGGGGCAGCGCGGCCGGGACACGGACACGCACACACGGATACGCACTCCCGGGGACACGCACACATCCCCCGCCCCGGGGCTGCGCCTTTCCCCGCAACGCCCTGGGAGCCGATAGCAGGGACACGTGACCAGGCGAATTAGGAAAAAAAAATTATTATTATTAATAATAATAATAATAATAAAAGATTAACATAAAATCCCCCCAAGCCGGCTGCTGTCCGTTTGGCCACCAGCTGTGCCGCAGGGCACGTCCGCCCCTCCGGCGCGGCGGGCGGCGCGGGGCTG
>VZRR01000990.1:76823-109752 GCA_013398015.1 Oreocharis arfaki
CCCGGCTCCTGCCGCCCGCCGCCGCCCGCCCCATACCGCCCCCGCCACCGGGCACAGGGAGGCCGCGGCGCAGCACAACCGCAGGGTGCCCGCAGCCGGGAGCAAGGCAGGAGCTTCCAGCCGGTAGCCTTTAAGTCAGACGGGCAAAATCCCGCCAGCGTGTGCCAAGTGCCACACGCTAAGCGTCCCACATACCGTACGGGGAGAGGAAACGATGGGAAGCCGAAAGGTTTGACGCTGCCTGAATACTTCATTCACCCCCGGCCCCACTCTACTCCCCATCTTGACCCTTTCACTCCACAAATAGTTGGATGGCTACATTAGAGTATAAGAGCCAGGATCTCCTTCCCGTTTGCACCGCCTGATTCATGCCAGTGGTTCTAGCAATTCCTTCCCCGGAAAGAGCACGTCCTCTGGTCCTGCAAATAAAGGGTGTGGAGCACACCATCGGCTAGGACGTCGTCATTAAAACAACTATAATGAATGTGTGAGAGCATGAATCATGTTCACCGTGTTTATTTTTCTGATTAAAAATCCTGCCAGGCTAAAGCAGGAGTAAGGGCTCAGAAGCACAAATGCTCCACTGATATAATGAGGACACATAGAATGAAAATTATTCCCTAGCTGAAGACAGTAGCTGTATATTTGGAAATAGAGTTTGATCCTGTTGCTGACTCCAGGACATGTTCATGGTATGCCCTATGCAAATTATGATTAGTTTCCTCCCAAAATACAGCTGAGAAATGCATGCATGAACAAAAGACGAAAGGAAAAATGTTTCATTGTTACTATAAGTACTTCAATATGTCATATGTAAAAGCACTGGTCATAGGAGATCAGTTGTCTAAGGATTTGTTTCTTGGTCTATGCTTGTAAAATGTGTTGTTCTGTGATTATTTGATGCCTATCATGTGATTTAGAATATACCTCATGCTTATCTACAAAAACAATCAAAAGGATTTATATGCATGGCAATTTTAGCCTGGTCTGCAATTCTACAATCTGCTAGTCTACATGCTCTGTGCAATATAGGCTACTCTGAAATGATCCTAACTCACGTGGAGACTTCCTCCTCTATGTTTGAATATGCAGTGATTGCATTAGACTGCCTCCCTGATGATACAGGGAAATACCTTGGAAACTGTAAGATAGGTAAGCAGAGAACATTGCTTTGGAAAGAGATTTAAACAGTACTGATACAAGAACACAGAAAAAAATGAAAGTGGCTGGAACAGAGATTAACAGGATGAGCATGCATCTGATACATAATTTGTACACAAAATAGTTCCAACTCATTGATTCAGTTAGAGGAGATTGAACTCAAAATGTAGGCATGGAAAAAGAAAATGATCTTTTACTGATAAGTGAATATAATTCACACTGTGTATGCTGCTAAACAGTGTGTACGCATTGATATTGACAGTGTAGACATGGTGTATGAAAATCATCTTCTTCTGAGAGTTGGGAATAATGCAATCTCCATGACATCAGCCGGCTAAAACTTCTGTTTTCAGTCAGGCTCCATGGATAAAAAGTACCCTAGAAGTCTAATGAGCCTTTTAAGAAATTCCATGTATGTGTTAATAATGATGATTAAAATTAAGTGGTCTGTCTGGGGTATTTTTATGCTTATAATGATGCAGAGAAGACAAGACAATTCAACTTTGCCTAAATCTTAAAGTTTGCCAGATTTTTTTATAGTGTTCCAGAGTACATTGTTCTTGGCACTGAACTTAAAAAATTGCAGAATAGGTTTGGAGCCCATTTGGGTGTTAAGTTGTTTTTAAAAAACATTTTAACTTATTCCCTTTGCAAATCATCACCTTTTAAGTGGAGGCACAGACTCATGGCAAAACTCATGGTTTTATTTACTTTTCTTAGTCTTCCCTTACATTCTCCTCAATCCATGCAAACCACAGTGATTCATCTTCAGCTGAAAAGCGCTGCTTTAGGAAAATCCAGCCAACTCCTTCCTGATGGTTTCAGTTGAACTGGTTGCACTTTAACCAGTTTAGCACTGTTGACTCAGGAACACATGGTCAGGTCTTTAGTGCAGAAGAAGGCCCAAGTGTTGGCCAAAGGAGCTGAGGCTGAAGGGCCAGAGCCAGGTGAGTGCTGAAGAACTTGTCCAGTCCCACCTTTTCTCCAAAAACTTCTTCATAGGTTGCCCACCAGCTAGCCTAAAGCTGCCAGTTCCTCACATCTTCTGCCAACTGTGTCAAAAATACATCAGCTTGTTTCCTATTAGATAATTCTGACAGTACTGGGCATGCAAGCAGTTATGATAGGAGATCTGAGCGGGAGGTATAACGTTCAAAACACAGACCAAAGGAGAGCTGACAGCTTGCAGCAGAAGGTGAGTGGCTGTATTCTGGGTTAGCCACAGTCTTGGAGATGTTGAAGGTATAAGATCTAGATGATCTTTAAGGTTCATTCCAACCCAAGCCATTGTATAACTTTAATCATCCCTGAGGGGACGAACCTGTGTCTATCTTCAAGTTCTGAAGTTACCAAATCCAGAAGGGGCAGGCCCCTTTAACTGTACCTCTGCCTTTTATGTACTTGTAGAACTACCAAAGCTATGAAAAACCCAGGGAGAGCTGTGATTCATGTATATTCCTCATACTCTGTACAGAGTTCAGCAACATCCAGCACATGTGATCAAACTCTACTGTGTTCATATTTATGTTAATAATATGAGCCCATTTTTATTTCTAAAGTAATAAAAATAAAGAAGAATGGCATTTTGGTAAGTTAGTTTTAAGACTGCTATTTAACATAGCTGGAGACTAAAACTCCGCATTTTCATTTCCAAAGAGAACCATGTAAAATAATACAGCATCCCTTAAGTCTAACTTAGAATCTCATTGTAGTATGGGCATTCTTATATTCTAGATGGTGAACTTAAATTTGTCATTTACTTAAATATTTTGCATGAAACTAAAAGCTTAATAAAGAAAGTGTAAAATCAAACATCACTTAAGGTTACAAAGAGACAATATCTTTATTTACTAAATAATTTGTAAAATTTAGTCACTAACCCCAGGAAATATACTGGGGCCACTATAAAAATAACTGCACCCCATAAATAATATCACACTATATAAAATAATACTTTTAATTTTCAGTGTATTTTCTCATACTGATTTGTACACACAGGCATTTTCTTTCAAGCAATGGGAAATATTGATGCATGTTTTTTGCCAGCCTGGCAGTAGGATGTTTTAGTGAAGTACTCAGATTGGTTTTTTTCCTAGAAAGTTTGTATGTGTAATTTGGTAGCATGCTAACATGGGTGAATTTAACAGTATCCATCTTTTTCTCAGAAAAGGAAACAAAAAGACTATTTAAGTCCAGATGATGTGTTGGTTAGAAAAAAATTAAATGCATCAAACTTATTACAAAATAGCTGTTTTAAGAGTTATTGTCCTGCCTCTTTAATACAAAAGATGTAAACCAAAAGAAGCATGCTGGGAAAGAGTGCTTTGAAAGGAAATTTTCTCCCCAGTGTGGAATATGTTGGCTCCTCTGAGAAGGAAGTCCTTGTGAAACAGCTGCTTCTCTATTGTCTCGGCTACCATCACAGAACAGCTGATTTGTCTTTGAGGGATAATCTATATACACAGTTATGCATTTGTTTAGATGTACTACTTCCTTTGCTTTCTCAGTAGACTTACTGTGTGATATTTTACCAAGTTTCTAGACTCACTGTGTTCCATTTACTTATTCATGTACCTAGTGTAATGGGATGTTCCTTATGTTGGGACAGATAGAAGTTCTGGAGAGAAGGCCAGACTCACATAGGAAAGGAAAGAGGCTTCAGACTCCCTGAACATGGAAAAGCATGCTCCACTGGTCTAGCACAAGAATTCAGTGCTACAAAGCATGCATGCGAGAAGACCTGAGACATACTTTTTCGGGTGCTTGATACAAACCATATGCACTGGAACTAGGGCCTGTGTTGCATCTGAACTACTGGTGTACACCAGGTTCATCCTCTGTTATGGTGTTTGAGCCTCAGGGCTGGAAATTTGTACTATGAAGTGGATTTCAGATTTCTTCTGTGTTGGAAGCATCTCTTCCCAATACCATTCATCATACAATGTTGTATGAAACAGGGAAGGGGACTCAGAAACATGAAACTTAAATGAGCCCTATGACTGGAGAAGGTATCAGATGAAGCTTCTTGAGAAATCTTGTTTTCAAAAAGTCTCTTATCCTGCCTTTTAAAGAGACAAAACTGACCAAACTGAGTTACCAGACTGAATGGGCTGCCAAAATAAGTTCTTTTACGGAAAAACAGCTATTTATGTGCTTTAACGTTACTGCCACTGTTCAAACAGGTAAATTTACACCAATTCATTTCTATTCATGTTTCATCTTATTTTTGACAGAATAAAAATATGTAGCTGACATACATGTATGCAGCCCTCTTGTGGGCCTTAATTACAACAGTTGTGCTAATCACAGAGGCAGAACACTTGTATATACACATAGCAACTGGAAGAGTAAACTCTTTCAGTAGATGAATCACCTTTCCCTGCTTTAATTCGAAATCCCTAATTATAGTTTTAATGCTTCATGGAAGGAAACAGAGAGAAATTACATTTTTTATTGGTTTTATTCCTTTGCTTGTAACAATTTTAACAATTTGAATTCCAACTCTCTATGGTAGTTTATATGGCTTGTATTTTGTGAGAGTGTGTAAAATGTAAACTCTATTTTATTTCTCTGTAAATGTCAGGAGAGTATAAATCAATAATAGAGTGGTAACTGTGCAATTAACTCATGTCACCCCTGTACCTTCACATTAGCATCACCAAGAATGATCTTACCCTTTCAGTGACCTCAGTAAAAGCAATAGCATCCTTTTCTGCTAAAGTTAATTTTTAAAGTGAACTTAAAGCTCCTGAAAGGTGATAGATTGACAGTCCTGTAAGGTAAAGTTCCTTATTTGGTCATTGACTGTGGGTAGTACGTAATTCCACAAATTATCTAGTGATCCAACCCTGTCCCAGAAGGATAAGAATGGAGTCTGGTACTTCTTCTTTCACCCATTTCATTGAGGCATCACAACTGAGATGCCAGTTGTCAGGATAGTGTCTGATGCAGTTGCTGTCAATTAGCAAGCAGAGTTGGAATTCCAATCCGTTTTCATTTACTGTAATTGTTATTGACAGAAGGTAGATAGATGGCCAACACCATCACAGACATGCAAGTGTAGGTCCTGTGTCCTGTGCCCTGTGCCCTAAGCTGTTTCATTTGCAAAATAGTGCCTAATAGCAGTTCAAAAGGCATCAGGAAATTCTTGAAACAACTAAGAAAGTTAAATGCAATGTAATAACCTTCTGCCAAGCTGGTAGTAAGATTTTGAAAGCTAAAGCATTGAAAGCTTTATTCTTTACTGGAGAAAATGAAGAAAATTCAGCAAACAGGCAAGTGCAAGATAATTTAATTACTCTCACAAGTGTATTTTCATGTATGGATTTTACATCATATGATAGTACTAATCAAGTCTCTGTGTATTTGGCAGAATTCTGAAAGGTAATGGCAATCTGAGCCTTGCAGCTACGAAGATTTTTTATTGTCCTCTCTACCATGGATCTCAGCCAAAGAGAGAAATGTCTCTGTGCCTTTCTCTCTCTCTCTTGTCTACAAGGAGAATGCCCTGAAAGTGTTCCAGGCGTCTGGATGGGGCTTTGAGCAGCCTGATCTAGTAGAAGCTGTCCATTATCTTTAAGGTCCTTTCCAACCCAAACCCTTCTTTGAAAATATGCAAATACTTCCCTATTTCAGGGCAGTATGGGGTACAAACAAATATACAGAGAATATTAACTGTTCTGGTACACTACCAATAGTTGAGTCAGATATGAAGCTGAGGTAAGAGCATACCAGGATTCACCCTTTAATTGTTGAAGTGTTTTTTTTTCCTTGAATGTAGGTGCATTGAAACATCTGAAAAGCCATTAAAATGGCCTCTGTTTCTGATGTATTTCTTTGTAGATGTACTTCTGTATTTCTATGTTCACATGGAGTTATTCCCATCAACATGCATAGGAGAAACCAGAGCTGCTTCAATAGTAGCTATCTGGTGTGTTGAAGGGATTCTTGTTTGGGTGAGAACGTACCTTCTCTCTGTACTTGGGTTCATATATGCACGTCATAGCGCAATGGGGACAAATTCAAAGCAGATTTCTTCTCACTGTCCTGCCAGGGCACCATACCCTGTACCCCACTTTCAATGTGGCCATGAAGATCACCAGGGGTTTGCCCTTGACATGTGCAGATAATTGTGGCAGCAGCAGCAAGGCACTTTGGGGTGTTTGTACAGAGATCTTCATTGTATTGCCTTTAAATTTAGATGTTTGGATACACATTGCACTGTCTACTGGCCTGAGCTTGACTGCCAGTACACATAAGATGTTGCCATACGGTCCTAGGACCGTAGCAGACAGCATAAAACAAATTCCCCCTTTGTTCTCCATTAGTCAGTGAAGTAGTTGCAAACCAGCAAAGAGCTTGTCTTCTGCTTTCTGCTCCAAGCAGAGTTTTGCCATGAACATTGTCCTCTAGTTTTATGGGAAAGGTGAGGGGGTTTGTCTCTCATTTCAATCTTTTTTTAAAAAAAAGGGTACAACCAATGCAGTGTTTAGCAGGAGCAAGTTTAGGCCCTTGAACTGTGTCTATACTAAGAGATGTGGGTAAGACAGGAGTTAAGGGTCCTACTTCTTTTCCTGTGGTTTTATGGAAAGGAAACCTGAGAGGTTAGGCTGGAATGAGCTACAGTGCCATCTGTGCTTTCAACACCACCGGTTACTAGACAACGAGGTGAGAAGTAGAGAATATATTGGATATACTGTACATAGCCATAAGTCCTTGTAGATTCCTATCATGATCAAGTCCTACGATTTTCTGTACAGTGAGCTGTTTGTCACAGCTCTCTTAAGACTGAATCTGGTCCTTTGAAATGTGACAAGGGTCACAAATTCAGAGGAGAAGACAATGGAATTTTTTTAAATGTTGAGGATGTGTTTGCAGCCCTTGAGATAATTTTTAAAATATTTCCCCTTTGTCTTAGTATAATATTTTCTTATCTGGGATAAGTGCAGTTACCTAGATTGGAAAATGCTGTAGTTCCAGGTTACACTGATGGTTTTCCTGTGGAATGCCTGCCTGGGCTGCCTTCAGGACATTTGCATATGGGACATCTCTTTTTACATTTAAATCCAACCATTCCCCAGTATGCTATCTCATTAATTGTGCACTGGAAAAAAGAAAAGGAGAACACTGTGACCTGTGTATGTGTAGTACTTAGTGAGAACCTAGGGAATTATTTAATAAATTAAATCACCTCAGATATTTCTTCTACATTCTTGAATAGCCCACCAGATCCCATATGCCTGTAGAAATTGCTGTAGGGCTCAGGTGGTCCCTCATTAGCTATAATGTCACTTAATTTCTTCCATCTTTGTGCTGGAAGTACCTTCAAATAAAGCTTGATGGCATAATTCTTGGTGGCCATAATTAACAAACGAGGCAGAGGTGGGACAAGAACCCACATGTGAGTGCAGAAGAGATCCATGCTGGTGGCAGACATCACAGTGTTTACCCAGTGGCAGCAAGGCAGTGAACTCAGCTGTCACTGGCAGTATTCCCTGCAGGGACAAAGGTAGTGTTAATTAAAATTCACTAAGCGCAAAAGGGCCATTCCTAATGAACACATACTGATGAGATGTTTCGCTATGTCTCTTGCATCTTCAGATGTGTTAGAAACAGCTTTCATGAAAGATTTCTATTCCCAGGAAGGGTTGTGAATTTTCCTGAAGGATTTCAGTCAGTATCACAGTTTCCTATGTGGAACCACACAGTGACAGGCAGAGCACACTGAAGTAGAAAGTGTATTTAAAGTGTTGTTATTTTGCAAGAGAGATTTGGCCTGAGTTTCTAAGTGGTGTTGTCAGTACTCTGGAGCCAGAAGAGCTTCTCCCTTCTTTTCAGCTGGTCGCAGGAGGTGGAAGAGATGGCCTTCAGAGGTCTCTTCCAACTTAACATATTCTATGAGTCTATGATAACTTCAGCATTTCTGTGAAGGATAACTAGTATGATAAATATGTATGAGCAGAAATGGGTTAATTTCATATGAAATGTAATGTTGCCAAAGTCAATAGTAAGATTCCTTTTGCCTTCGAGGGAAACAAAATGACTATTGTTTGTGGTGGAATGTGATTTTTTTTTTGCACTGAATCAATTACAGAATGTACAGGCAAACATTACCATACAATTGTAACAATTGTTTATCATAACTCCACCCTGACATGTAATGACAGCCATAAGCCCAGTTTGACTTACAGATCTTCTGTAAATATTTGCTCTGGTTCAGCACCAGGTCATATTGCAGCCGAAGAATCCTATTACATCTGTCTTTATCTTTTTTGCTATGGCTATGAAGCTGTCCTCAGAGCAAGACCAGACCCGAGTCTTGCAGCACATTCTTGGACCCCACATTCCAGGGTGTGCCTGTTGTGTTTTCATGGCAGAGATCTGCAAGGCTGCTCAGCATAACCCTCCTGCAGAGCAGCGTAGATACAGTCACAGGCTTCAGAGAGTCTATGCATGTGAGAAGGCAAGGAATCTTCATTTGGCTTTTCCAATACCTGAAGGGGGCGTACAAGAAAGATGGAGAAGGACTTTTTAAAGGGCTGTGAAGTGATAGGACAACAGGGAATGGCTTTAAAATGAGGGAAGGTAGGTTTAGTTTTGATATTTGGAAGAAATTCTTTACTGTGGTGGGGGTGGTGAGGCACTGGAAGGGGTTGGCTGGAGAACCTGGTCTATCAGAAGGTGTCCCTGCCCATGGCAATGGGGTTGGAACTACATGGTCTTAAAAGTCTCATCCAACTCAAACCATTCTATGATTCTATGAATAGTAACTGGGCATATCAGCATATCAGCTGGCATTATTTACATAAACAAATGGAGTTAGGCACTTGGCAGCTGCAAAAATTCAGTGTATTCATGCAGCACCTGAGAGAGTCTGAAAATTCTAGCTGTGTGCCCCAGTATTCCTGCTCCATCCTGCTGAGTGTGCTGTAAAAGTCTAGACACAAGGATATAACTGCAGCAGCGAAATGAGCTTCTTTACTACGGTTGTCAGTCTTTCAGACAGAATTCTAAGTTTCAGCTTTGCAGAAATAGCATGAGCCCTGACTGAAAACATTATCACTCTTAAAGGAGATATGCAAAGTTACTGTCAAATGGGGCGTTTTGATCACCTGCTTTTCTCACAGTGAGCGCTAGATGGCCATCTGGCCTTTTTCTTCTTGCCGTGTTAAACCTTAATTACGATAAAGCCCCTGTGGTGTTCTGGATGACTATAAATAATATCACATTAGGAAATTATTCAAGAAAATTTAGCCCACTTTAGACTGATTGCATCAGGGTCAGAAATACACAATTTTGTATTGTACCTGATAACTACACTCTGTGGTCTATATGAGATGCATTCAAACTAATTAAAAAAAAAATCTTTTTATGAAGAAAAGTAAATTCTCTGATAAAAATCTCTAAGTGACATTTCAAGGTACATTCTGGTGTTATAACATAGCTTATTTCCATGAAGACTGTTGCATGGTATAAGTGAATGTTCACAAATCTCTTTATTGCCAATCCCTAAATTAACAGGCATTTCATATCTGTCAGTCTATAAGATGATCTGAATACTGTGGATGATTTGCATTCCCAAAGCATAGGAATCTTTGAGAAAAAAAGTCACATTAAAGAAAAGTGTTCATCATCCTCACACATAAATCTATGACAAGGTTTGCTTTATTACTTTGCAACTCATATCTTCTTTTTTAGCTACAGTAAATTCTTCAGATTTGTTTGTAAAACTTGAATAATTGCAAAGGATTTTATAGAAATCATTATTTTTCTCGCATTTCTGTAGAACTAGTATAATATTCTTTCATTGAAAAAGCAATATGTTTCCTAAATTCCTAGTAACAAACTCGAACACTAGTCCTTCTGTTTTCAACAGGGCCTTTGACTTCCACAAGTTGAATAAAGCTCTTACACATTATTTTCTTATCCCATGCTTTCACAATCTCTGATAGAAATAGTAGAAATTTTCCATTATCTGTTTTGGGTTCATTTTACAGTAAGAGAGAACCTTTATGAAAATGGTGGAGCCATTGCCCACTGAAATTAAATGCAGAAATTACTAAAAAAACCTTATATATAATTTGGAAACACACAATAAGCTATAAAATAACAGCTATCTCTAGAATTATGCATTGACATCCTCTTCCTCTTTTACAGTTAGGCATTCCAAAAAACAGCAATGCACTATTTATTTATAGAAAACCTGCTGTAGATTCTGTAAAAACCTACTGAATTTCTTTTATATTCCCTACATCACTGCACAAACCAGAATTGTTTAATAATGAGAATTATTAAGTTCCCTGAAATTGTGTTTAAAAAAAGTATCCTTGCTTATGCAGAAGATGTGTACACATTTCGTGACTTCTTTGGCTGCAAATTAATTTAGATAGACTTTTATTGGCAAAGCAAGGTAAATTTTAGCTTTACTATGTGGGATTAAATATTCATTTTTTATTTAGGATACTACTGGATACCTATATGAAATGCCATCAAGATGTGAGATCTTTATGTTCTGCCCAAAGATTTGAGACACATATTCAAAACAGTTTTCTGGATTTTAGGCAGATGGCTTGTTCTTTGTTTATGTTAGCTTTGAGTGGTGGATCTTTATTGACCATAAATTTCTGGCACTCTTATAGTGCAGCTGTTTCACGTTTAATATTTGGATGGCAGAATGCTCAATAGTATTGAAAGCCAAGGAATTGGATTTGAGTTTAATGCACTGCTTATTACTCTCAAAGAGCTATTTATTTCAGGGGGGATCAACTATGTATGGGAGCCGTTATATCAAACAGATGAGCAGTTCTTTGCTGTAGATAGGACAAATCCTTCTTTTAAAATCTTCAGGGCACATACAATGCTACCCCAGGTAGTTCCCATTACCTTCTAATGGGTAGATCTGGACTCTTGTATTTGGCTTGTTCTCAAAATGTGTTCAGCATCTGTGAGTGGCTTTTAGTCAAATTCCAACACATTTCACCAGGCAACCCTGACTTGGTCCTTTTTCCATGCTGACCCTACTAATAGCAGGAGGCTGGCCTAGATGGCCTCCTGAAGTCCCTTCCATCCTGATTCTCTGATTCAGGAATTTAATTTGTTTTCCTGTAAAACATTTTGAGGCTTTTTATGACTTCCTATCAGTTCCTATCTTTTTAACTATGATTTTCTGCCTGTTCTGGGATAAAGCTGAAGTTACGGTTTCTAAATTATGAAGTTGGTTTCTAAGTCTACATTTATGCTGTGGAATAACGCATAAATAGAGCTGAAGGATGGAGTTGAGTGCAGGATCACAGCTGCACTGGCTCTTTAATTTTTGTTAAACTCATTGACACAGTTTAGCCTTTCCCAAGTAGCCTGTCAGATAAGAGATAAATGCCTGGATATTCTTTTGTACGTGGCTATTGGGAAATAGGCCATTCTTTAAATTTCTTATTGATGGATCCACCCTGTTCTTGGAGAGAAGAGAGTTTTCCATGAAGATGTGAAGCTATCAGTGTTATTTCTCTTCAGGGCTGCTCTAATTTATCTATTAGGATAGATATATTCTCATGCTCTGAGGACCATAGTGAAATGTCTGCTGATCTCAGAGCAGGCACCAGGCTCAATTGCAAGTGCAATGTCATTTGCAGACACAAACTTGCAGGAGACTGTAGTTAGATTATTGGTGAGTGAGAGGTAGCAGCTCTCGAAGAAATCATTCAGAAACTTGATGAAGCATGCAGATTTTCTACTGCTGAGCACCGTAAGTGTAAGAGTTGTATGGAAGTAAAGGATGCTTGATAACATAGAAAAAAGCTTAACTGTCAGACATCCATCCCTGCAAAACTTGACAATTAAATGTAACTAATGCAAATGTGCTTCAATTTCTTTCAGTAGCTGTATTCAGTAAAAGTGGACTATGCTAGAACTTTATCAGAGCTGCTGTTACTGAATGATCTCTGACTGCTTTATTAGGACAACTGTTTCTAAGGCTGGTTCTTGAGAAGGAAGCTCTCTAACAAGCTATGACAGGCACTGTACAGTCAAATATATTGCCTTCTAGAGGGCAGAATTAGCTGCTTGCTTTCTTCCAAGATCATAACTTTTCCAACTGTGTATTCTTTGGAGAGCTTGCCAGAGAGATGAGTGTTGTAAAGAAATTTTCCTTTCTGTTTCAAAGTTCTTAAGGACCTTTGGAAAGGCACCAGCATGTCCAGCAACCTTCTATAGGGTAATATCACCAAGTCCTTGTTTTATCTTCCTGTACTGGAAAGGCGACTGAAAACATAAAGAATGGTTGACAGTTTGACATGTTTTAACAAGTTGTTTATAGACTTGACTTTGACAGGAATTATTTATTGGAACGTTCATGTTCCTGATATTTATAGGATTTGGATTTACTTGCAGTAGCTTCTGAGTTTCTTGATTTGCAGAATCAATAGGTGGAAGATTATGCTGACTTTGCAGTGTTGGTGACCTTTGCAATGTCTTGCTACCATCTTTACTGCAAGCTCCTATTTGGCTCAGAGTCTTCTTCCTGGTGATCCAAGGAAAAGAAATGAAGCCTAACACAAGCCTTTAGAAGAAATGGGAGTCAAATTATGTTTTTTGGTGATATTTCTGAAATATTCTCCATCTGCATTTTCCACTAATCTAGTAATCAGATCAAAAATGCTGGATTTTGGTGTTTCTTTCTTGTAAATTATTGAATAGAGCCCTGTGGTAAACAGATTGTACACAGAGCAACACAGAACATAAAGTAAAATTATAGCAAACTTTCAGGTGCTAACCTAAAATGTTCTTTCCTTGGTATCAAAATAACCTGTATTTTTTTCTGGAGAGACCTGTGAACATAGTTTTTCTTCAGCATGGGTGGTATCTCCATGTTTTGTGTGCATTTTCAAATCACTGATATTGTGGCAAGATGGTTTAAACTCATAGTGTTGTACCCATTGATTCCACATGGAATGCCTTGCAGGCTTTCCCCTCATGGAGATCACAGGTTATAAGTACAATCATATTTAATTCTATGAAGTAGATTACTTGGGCAGATTTCCTGAGCTTGCAATTTACCTGTTTCACTGTTCACATAGCACTTGGCAGTAGTACCATGTATATCCTCATCCTGAAATGAGAGCCTTCTATTCCAGTTCAGTTTTCTGAAACACTAGGAAAGCAATGTTTTTGTGGCCACTGACATCTCACATTTTCTCTTTTTTTCCCCACTATTTTTAGTAGATCACCAGATGTTCCATATTCCACTTCAGGATGCATTGTGACAGATTTATTATCATATCTTAAGTGAAAGACACCGAGAACGTTCCACTATTATTAATTATCTATACTATAACGACATAGCTGAAAAATTTGACACACAAAACATGTTACAGGTATTTCTAATAAACATTATAGAACTTCATTAGTGATGATGCCAGCTGAAAGTTCATAGCTGATATATAATCGATATAAAACTAAACAAGCATCATAATATTAGTAATGGGGTAGGGAAACTTCCTTCCGCTTTAAGTATATCCAAACTTTCACGAAATTTAGTGTCATTCTTGACAGTCTGAAATGTTTGAGGTATAATTTGACTTGGTTCTTCCAGTTAAATACTCAGGTTTTATCAAATTAGCTCTCAAACTAGTTATGGGACCTCACTATGCTGTCTGCTTTGCTAAATGTGTGCATTTGAATCTCAGAAGTAAATAAGATTTTCTGGATGCACTGTTCAAGATCCCCCTGAGTCTATACACTGTCTGAACACACAGTGTTGTCCCAGAGAAGCACCCTAGCAGAGCTGGCCAGACTGCTATTTGGTTTTAATCGCATGTTTCCAGCTAGTTGCTACAAACATTGAATGACAATATTCTGTAATTTTTTATACATCCCAAGACTGTAAAATACAATATATCATAAAAAATACTTTTTTTTCCTCTTTGTAGTGACTTACATTTTATCATGTCAGGTATTAAAAATCTCTACATCCAGATTATATTTTCCTGTTTAATATTTAATGTTAAAATTAGTCAGTTTATTTTATGGTCTACTTCTGTTCGTAGTATTCAGCTTAAAAAATACAGACGTTTACCTTGATATATTTTAGAGGTCGTGATATCTGTCAGCTATAGGCATTTAAAAGCTAGAAATTCCAGCTTTTCCCAAGATAAAAAGATCAACTTTTTAGCAATGTCTGTGGCAAACTAAGGTCCAACAGACTGTGATCATATATCAATGTAAGCTCATACCTAGCCATTTCTAGTGGGAAGGATATAGATAAAAAATAAGGAACAAAGCAGCACTGGAAAGGAATATTGGTATCCAGTCTACCAATCCATATTCAAACATTTGCAATAAAATTTCCATCTTCCTCCTGTCAGACATAAATAACCCTGGGTTTTGGAGCATGATTTTTAATCTAAATAATTATCTTGATCCACTTCACAAAGCAGCCTCATGAACAATTCTGCAGGCATAACTGATATGACACACTGAGATGTAGGATAGGAAAAAGTAGTCAGAGACAGAGGGGATGGGGATGAGAGCTCTTAAAGTGTGCATCTCCTACAATAACACACACTGGAGTGCTTGAACATACTTTGTTCAAGGGCCTTATAAAATATTCATGGTACTATAGGTTAAGCTGCTTTTGGAGCAAATAATACTCTTTAAGAAAAAATGATTGCAGTAAGAACATGAGCACCACTATCCTCAGTCATGGGTACATAGACCATGATGTTGTATCCCATCTGTAACAGAATACACTAATGCAGACTTTCTTCCACTGCTTGCAAGGAATGTGCTATGTCAGAGCAGTTCTCCTACATTTGTATATGAGATGTCTGTCACACACAATGCTGAGCTGTCAGTTTCCCAACATGACCTTCAAAGAACATGCAAGCTGTTTCAAGTGACAATTTCCACTATATCTCTTGAGAAGAATTGACATACAATTCCTTTACATCCCCCAAGAGTTTTAAAAGACAGAATAGAAAGTTTTCGCATCATGTGAGGTGCTATGACCAAGAGAAACTCATGGCCAGCTGACAGGTGGAGGGAAAAGGCGCTGTATCATACTCTTGCCAACTTGTTGTATTGGCTCAATCCCACCATTATGTCTTCTAGGAAGTAAGTTTTTAATAACGCTTCCTTCTTGAAAAACTTTCCACTAGACTTTTCTCTTATGACCTCCAGGAGTAAAGGGAAACTGAATTAATTATTTTTACTGAATTTATATTTATAAATTATTATTTATGCCAAATTAAAACTATTTATACCAAAATAAACAAACTCTACCTTTCTTTTTTTTCTATATATTCAGATGCATGCCTTCTTCCTTTGAAATCTCCAGAGTTTCAGAATTTTCTCATCCATCACTCACAGGATAAAACATCCATGACTGAGCTACAGTGAAAACATCCCTCAGAGTAGGAGAACGGGTGGAAAAGCACTGCAATATCATCAGACTGTCTCTTGCCTTAAGAGTTTTGGCGTTTCCTCCCCAATTACTTTTTTTTATCATCCTTTACCTTTTGGAAACCATCTACAACTGAAACATGCCTGGGCCACCTGTTCATTCTGAAATATGTCCAACAAGCAATATACTCTTTCTGCATATTCAAACTGCACATTGGTTTTAAATCCTGTTTACATTAATTGCTGATTATGTTAATTGTTATGGATCAAATTAATGATAGTGCCAAATATAGGATCCTAGAAAATTCAGGCTGGAAGGAACCCCAAGAAATCTCTAGTCAAGCCTAGCTCAAACTGGGTTCAGTTGTGAGGTCAGATCACAGCTTTAATCATTTGGGTCTTGAAAATCCCCAGAGATGGAAACTGTACAACCTAACTGGGCAACCCATTTCATACCGTGATGTCCACAAGGCAAAGATTCTTTTTTTCCTTCTGCCCTGTCTGCAGCTTTCTTGTTTCAGCTTGTGCCCATACTGTCTCATGTTCCACTCATTCACTGCGGCAAAGGGCATTGCTCCATCTTCCCGTTGACCTTGTTGGAAGGATGCTATTAGGCCCACCTGAAGGTAAGGTTCTCTTCTCCTAGGATATTTTTCCCATCCCTTAACCATGCTATATTCTCTTGTCAAAGCAAATTAAATTACAGGAAACCTCTGTCATGGGCAAATCCACCTGTTGACCAGGAGTGGGAACCAAGTAAAAATAATAGGCCAGTGTGTCAGCTCACCAGAGAGGAAAGGGCTAAATGCCTCAGGTAGAGAGTGCAGGTCTGGTTGCAGAGAAGGAAAAGACTTTACAGAAAGTCACAGCTATTTAGAGCATTTCTGAAAAATATCATAATCCTCATAAGAACAGGTTTGAAGAAAGGGGGTGAGAAACATGCTGCAGAGGGGGATGATCTCTACATTTTTTGTTCTAACATTTGCTTTGCTGTCTCTCATGTCATTAACTGTCGCAGAGAGTGGGCATAGACCATCACGCTTACGATTTACTGATGGACCTATCCTTTGTGACAATGCTCTGGTCTTTTTTGAAGCCTTTTATAATTTTGGGCTCCACAACATTTGTGGTATTTAGTACCATGATTTAATTCTTTTCTTTATAAAAGCACTTGCTTTGTTTTAAAAATAATTTGTTTGCAGGCTGCTTCCTCTTTGCCTATGCATGTTTTAGTCATTCATTTTAATGGACTTCTATTACAGCCTTCCTTCACTGTGTTTTTCATCTGAAAAATCCTAATTTACATAATTTCTCTTCAGCTGGTCAATAATACTGATTTGATTTTCTTTCTAGTCTTTTTAGTACTGCTGGAACCTGTTCACAGTGGACATACGATCCAGGATGTTACATAAATGCAGACCTGAAGAGTGATATAAGAATATTCCATATTATACTTCCATTTTTAAAGGTTGATGAAGAACTCAATTACACATCTTTTTTGATAAGTAAACCTTAAAACTCTCATAAGCTGGACAATGCTTAGATATATTTTTCCCTTGCCTTAGTGTTTAAGGTTAATTCCTTTGCAAACTGCCTCGATTAATTCTATTATCTATGCTCAAATTGATGTTTTTGAGTGTCTTTCAAAACTCACTTTTCATTTTATAATCCAAACTCCTTAGATACAATGGATGATTGTGTGAGAAATTATCAATCTATCTTATTATTTTAAAACCGTCTTTTAAACTATTTCTACTTAAGTTATTGTGGAACATCAGTATGACATGGTTTTTGTAGGATTTTTTCTTTAAATTTCTTTTGCGTTACCTGAAATGAATCTCAAGCAAATCTAGTGGTGTTTTTCATACTGCAAAACAAAACAGGCTTTTGGTAGTTTAACTACCAAATATATTTAATGTATTAAATAAATGTATTTAATTAATGTATTAATGGATTAATAAATTTAATGTATTTTATTCCAGAAAAGATTCTTTAGCCTCCATATGAAGGCCCTCTAGCTCTTAGCTGTGCTGCTTCCAGGCAAGCAAATCTTCCCTAGCAGCCCACCCTTCAGTGATCTATGGCAGTTTTTAGATAGAAGAGCCTCTCAAACGTTGAAACATTACAGCTGAACCTCGCCTACAAGGCTTGCAAAATGTTACACTCTCAGGCACAGGGGTGTTTAAAGCAGAACTTCATTACACTCAATATCTAAAAATAAACACAATCTGGACAGCTACCATTGCCTCTAATCCCTCTCTGAGAGTGCAAACTCTTGAGCTACAGAGGACTCTGGGGCAGGTAATGAGTCCCTCGACCTTCTCACAAAAATTCTGTTCCATAAAGACAGATGGTTTTGACCTTGCGCTCATTCAAAACTGCTGCATTTTCTCCGTGACTGTTTTAATTAATGAGCTTACTGGGTCTTATCACATGAAATGACAAGCAAAATGTAATTTGTTTTGTCTAAAAACTGAAGGTAGTCACAATTAAAAAAAAAAAATTTTTTTGTTTGTTTAGAAAGAATAAATCTGCCTTAATCTAGTAGCGTTTGGGGTTTTTTTTAAATGTCAACTATGTCATTTGATCATGTATTATGTTAGGGAGGTCTGGATACAGCTTTCACAGTCAATCAGCCAGATCTGAATTAGTTTTACCTAGAGACTTGCAATCACTCAGCAAAATATCCAGTTTGAAGCAGCAAGAATTATTAAAATATCCAGTAAAACAAAATGTCCCATTCCTTCAAGGACAGAGAAAAAAGAGACACCTAAACTTACATTTGACCCACTTCTACCTAACTAATAAAATTAAATGCAAATACACTCCAAATAAAAATGGAGTTAAAAATAAGGATATGAATATAGAAGAAAAGGAAATTAATGTAATGCATTTTGAAAATGTCTAGCACTACGAGAGTAAACAAAGAAAAAACATCAGGAGCTAATCTCCATATAGTTTTAAAAAGACATTAAGAAGTATACTCTGTGTTACAATTCCTGGTTTATTTTTTCATAGTGTGACTGACCTATGGGAAATTCCCAGGGGATGAAATAGGTTCTGCTGCACTTGTTGTTTCTTTTATAATCAGGAAAAGAAGCGTTATAAAATGCCATAACTCTGGCCTCAGAAGTTTGCTGCTCTAATTAAAAAGTGAATGTTCTCAATGTTTTGCCAAATAAAGCTCTTTTATAACAAATAACCTTTTGATGGGGAAACCACACTGTTTGGACACCAAAAGGTAATTTTAAGGCTTATCTTGAGTGTGTGCCATGGTAAATACAGGCTAGAGCTTCTTGCCTTTCCTCTCTTTACTGAGGAATCAGACGTATTTCAGCAAACAGCTTGTACAAATACTCTACTGTAAATGTAACCGAAGTTTGGGGTGACAAATTCTCTTCTAATGACATTTTTGGAAGGATTACACACACTCCTACATTAGGGAAATGGTTCTATAGGATAATGTTGTGGCACATTTTCTAATATTAACATAGATTTGCACTGCTTTTGTTTAATTTGCACTGGTTTTGCCACAGAAAACCTCCTTTCGGTCTGCCTTTTTTCGGCCTTACTCTGATAACTTTTCTTCTCAATTTTTTTTCAAGTGAGTGTTTATTCAGACAAATTTAATTTCAACTAAGCAGCTCAAAAAACTCTATAACTATAAGGGATTTTAAAAACACACAAAATGTAGATTTTGATAGCTCTGGGCTCAGTCCCAGTCTTACTAATGCTAATTTAACTGTCCTTTAAGTAACTGCAGTGTCAGTTCATAAACAGAGCACCCACAGGCAGCATAGTGGTGGTGACAGAAGCCATAGCACCCTAGCTTGCAAACCTTGGTAAGGCAAAGGTGGAGGTGGGTCAGGGAGAGGGAGAGATGGCTTCCCTCCACAGTTCTGCACTCCTTTCCATCGGCTTTGGAGTACGTGTTTAGGGTATGTCCATTCAAGCCTAATGCCATATGAGTTGTAATGTAATATGGAGCATCTCTCTTGAATTTTTTGGTTTGTGTCCTCAGATTCCTTGGTTCGATTTGGCTCAGTCCTGAGTGCTGAATTCCCATTAGCAAGTAAGTGAATACAAAGATGTCTTGACAAATTGCAGAGGGTCTCCTCGTGGTCACTGGGAGCCAGAAGCTGATATTACACTTTGGGAAGCACTCAGCAGCTTGCAGGTTTTCCCCTGGATTTAGTAAAAGTGGAGAGCAGCTGGGCCACTTATACAAGAACACACCACCCACACCAGCTAGGTAACCCCAGTTCTGGGTATTGTCACCCACCCAAGATCTTTATCCCCTTCAGTGGGGCTTTTTCCATTTGTCAAGGAAGATACCTGTGTTCATTGTAAACATGTGCTGTTATTCCCAGAAACCTGAAAGCAGTAGTCAGCATGTTGATTTGTCAACCTTGGATATACACAGTAAAAGATAAGAAGTTGAGGTAGCAAATATTTTTATATCTACACATCTTTATATGCTATTGTATTTCACAGTATATATTAAACTTCTAATGTCTTATTACCATGACAAGACAAGAATTGCAAACACTACAGAACTGCAGGTAATCCATTTTTATGACAAGTTTTCAGTGTGAATGAGGAATGGCAAGCATAAGCCATTCTCATTACTGTATTCTCATTGTCCTCCATAGATGTCACACTCAGGGCAATCTGTTCAGTTGTTTGGTTTTTTTTTAAGAATTATATTTCATTTTAGTAGATGTTCTTGAGCAGACCAGTTATCTGTGTTAGCCACTTCCAAAACCAAATGTAAATTATCCTTGCTCAGACAGTTCAAGAAATGCATGTCAACAATGAATAATAGTTAGGAGAATTTATGAAATACCTAAATGCTTCAGAAAAATTAAAGCCATTCTGCAGATTCTTGTTGTACAGATTCTATTTTGATGTGCATGCAAATTAGTGTACATTAAGGCCGTTATAATGCATGTTTTTTTAATGAATTGCAGAATATACATATGAGCCATAATTAGAGCTCTTGGGAACAGCATTACCTAAATCTAATTTGCTGACATGCTGTCATAAGGTCAAGTAAGTCTTTAAAGAAAAGAACTCCAGTAACCTGAGATCAGAGATTTTTCTTCAGCTTTCCACCACTGCTTATTCATGCACATGTTCAGGGAAAAGCTATCCCTTTTTGATAATTCACAAGGCTCTAAGCCCTGCTGTTACCATCCACTGAAGCCATTAAGTAGCACATTATAAATTAATACACATTTCTTATACTATGACTCCAGCTTTGTCTTTTTATTTGTCCTTGACAGAAAAAATAATTTTGAGGATTGCAGCAAGATGAAGGAAACGAGTTCTATAAACTATTAGGTCTTCCTTGTGCTTGCACTTCTTTATTGCCATCTCTATATAAAATTATTCATATAGCTCAGTTTGTATATTGATAACTTCCTCAGCATAAATTGCTGTTTATTTGAGTTCACAGGTTACTTATAACAGAAGGATACTGGCACCTACTGCCATACAGATGGCTGTTCAGCACAGGGGCAATGTTTTGTCAGAAATTATTTTTCCTCTGTACTACGAGTACTTTAACTTAAAAAACAAAAACAAAACAACAACCCAATGAAATGTGGGGTTTTTTTTTTATTCCCTGCGGGGTTTTTTTGCCCTAACAATTCTCTTGTTAAGTCTGGGAAGTTCTTGTTTGGAAGACATTAAGTAATCTAGGTCAAAAGTCTAAAAACGTATGGAATTTTGCATAAATAATACCACAGAGGTTTGCAGTTCAATTTAGGAGTTGAAAAGTGAGCTCTCAGGTATAGATTGCAATTATACAGATATCCTGCATGCTAAAATACCAATCTCACAACTCATAATTATGTTAAAAATATACTGAGGTGGCTAGCATCCAAAAATATGACAATAATAAAAGTTTATGGTTTGGGATGAGGACTGATTCCAGATTATGACAGTGAAGAAAAAAAATGGATCCTTCTGTTGTACTATGGATCCCTTTGCAGAAGGGTTTATTGTTTTTTTTATCCTAATGTTACACAGCACAATGGGTTTATTCTGATTTATCTGGAATACACCAAGTCAATATTTGCCACTCAAAGCTCTTTTGAATAGGGCATTTGTGGACAGCTTTGAACAGCATCTTCACGGTTTTCTTTTCAATAGTTTTTATTTATTTTAGAAACTCCAGATGAGGCTAAATTCTCACCATGCTTGGCACTCCACAGACAAATAGCAAGATAGACTCCCTTCATTAAGGAAAATGCGATTAGAGTTGCAAAGGTGGAGGAAGGACACTAAAATAATCTAGCCTTATTTTAAAGAAGGGAAAGGTCCATGACAGAGATAACTTTTTGATTCGGTGCTCATAAGTTTCATTCCAACCATCATGAAGTAGATGCCTGTTTTTAAAACAAGCACTTGATTTTCCTGAATTTTAAAAGTAATTCCAAATTAATAAAGTGAATTATAGGCTCATGTAGCATTCTTAAACCTAGTAATATGAGGAACTCATATTTTCCTTACATTTATAAAGACATAAAGGAGAGACTTGTTTCTTTGATTTGATTATTATTTAAAGGAAGACTTTCTTTGGAAAAATAATTCATTGTAATTGGAGATTTTTTTCATTTATTTTTTAAGGTTGCAAAATAATTGCTGCTTTCTGGATTTATTATTTTGTGAACTCGGTCTTGATAAAAACTTTTATGTTTGGAGATATCTTTTAATTCCTGATATTCCTCTTTCTTGAACAACCTTAGTTTTTATTTTTATATGGTAAAGTATGAAAAAAACCTCTCTACTTAAGCAACATTGAGAAAAATATTTTGATAGGAACGAATTTTTTGATACACTTAGTTTATGTAGAAATGTCCTTCTTGATAAATATCTGAGAAAGAAGTCCATATTTTGTGCAAAATTTTGAGCTACATTTTAAATCATTAAATTTCTAAATAAACTCTCTCTTACATTTCTTTGTTATCTTCATCTGTATATTTGTCTCTTCATTTTATGCAAACCACTTTCCTATAATTCATTTTCATTGCATTGGATGCCCAGCAGCTCCCTGTCGCACTCAGAGTTCAAGCTGTCACGGTCATGCTTTCATCCCTCGTTTCTGTTACTCCTCTTTTTTTTTTTTTTTTNGTTCTGTTGTCCAGCCCTTAGCCCTCTCATTTTTTTCCCTCAGCTCGTGTTGCCTCCTACTAATCAGAGGTCATTTTCCTTTTGGGAGTCATTCAACCTCCTACAACATCAGATCTCTCATCAAAACTCCCATTTAACAATCTTTCGTCCACCTTTAATCTGTTCGTATTGAATGTAAGCTTTTAAAAAAAATTGTGCTTTGCAAATTACACTCTTCCTAACATAGTTTTCTCCACTCATTTTATTTTCTACAGTCTTTTCTTTCTATTGTTTCCATTCATTTTCTGCTGTCATTTTTCATTATTTCATCCCTCTAATTCAAGGCCTGATCTAGCTCCACTTATATAAGATACCCGCTGAAATTAATAACACTTGCAAAAATTAAATACTTCCATCTGGAAGCTCACTCCTTCTCTCTGTGGAAACCCTGCCCCCTAGTCAAAGTGTTCAGGCACAGGACAGTACAGCTTCAGTTTTAAAGATGTTTACATAATTTGAGGACAGATAGATCAGAAGGCTGACTGGCTCAGTCCATGCATGACTGCCCAAATAAATTTACCCCTCATCCCAGTTGAGGGTTCTTGAGTTAGCTGTCAGAGGCTTATCGGTGGTTTGGTGAACCAGAGAAACCAGCCAACTCTCAAAGGACAAAAGACACTCACAGGAATTTCTGAATAATTTATTTTTCTATCCAGCATGAAGGGATCTGCAGATTTCTGTGGAGGAGCTCAAGTGACCAGGGCCAGGGGAAACAGGGAGCAGCACCCTACAGTTTTGCATGCTTGCTTGTTTTCTTTATAAACACTGACCATGGACACTTGCTGTTCTTTCCAGTTGTAACACTGGCTCCTTTTGCTGCTTTTACCCTTGAAGAATTCAGTCAGAAGATAGTTGGTCATTAGCTTATGTATGACCTCTTTATCTCTGAAAGAGGTACAAGTCCAGATAAACGTCCAAGTTAGCCATTGTAATGTGGATACTTTCCAGACAGGCATTCAGCACATTAGTATAAGAAATTGTCATTAATCATAATTTCAGTTGTGTGAGATCACTGGTAAGTAAGAAAAAGATCTGTTACATGTTTATGACCACTCTAACTATTGATTTGGCTTTTGGGCTCAATCCAAAATCCATGTGATGAACTTATTATTCATAATCAGATCCTGACCTAGGAATTTTTTAGAAGAGTTTATAACTAGAGGTATTTAATTCTGAATATAAATAGAAAAGAAAAATCACAGCTTAGCAGTGTTCAGTTAACCATTTTGAACAATTTTCTCTCCTGACTTCTTCACATATCACAGATTAATTCAGAGCAAAATCCAAAGTGTGCTTAGCACCAAAATTGTTTCAGTATGGGTCTGAGGACAACATGCTTGGATGGTGAAAAGAATAGTGAAAAGCATACTGAAAAATGAATTGAATATTTTTTATTGCCTTCAGAATGCTTCATATAAGTTCCAAGATCAGGCTTATCCTTCACATATTTGTGAGTGAGCTGAGGCTTACTTATTTGAGTGTTTTATTTAATACTTTGCAGCTTCTGGTATGAAATATATGTCTTCCTCCATATGAAGAAGAGTTTCTCAGGTTTAAATTTATCATATGTATACACATGCATACATACATATGTATGAAAGCTACAATATATACAAACCTGTATAAAAAATCTGTTCATGATGGAGGAACAGTTTGTATGTGGATGGGAAGGGTTACCTGAAAACATACGTCTCGCCACTGCTTTCCTTAAAAATACTTCTGACAGACTTGGTTTTATTAAATCTGTCATTGTGAAACTAGCTGCTATGCTGAGATGATAATGGTGGTTGGTAGCTCTAGGTTTCTATGATTATTACTATCTTCTGAAGCAATAATGTAAAATATTTGGGAAGGGATTTTTAACATGCTGTTTCACTGACCTAGCACTTTTAAAAGGCAAGAGTAAAACAGTTATTTGTCTTGACAGTTCCCATGTCTTTATTCTAAAAGTATTTATCTAGTATTGATTTATATGCACTTGTGTATAAATGAATAGACCGATGGCAGCTGTTTTTATCTGCATACAAATAGTACAAAAGCTGGTGCAATTGATAGGCAGGTTGGCAACATCCTTGGCTGCCACAAAAGCGGCATTTGTGTTTTTCCCTGTTTATGCTATCAGCCATGTAACTTCTTCTAACAAATGTTTTCATACATGTGGGTTTTCCCAGCCCACACCCACGGCGTGGATTCGCTGGCTGGCAGGTTGAGCTTTTCTGTGTGGCAGATTCTTGAGTGCTGTGTAAGGGCAGAGGAAACCAGCAAACCCTCGAAAGTAAAGCAAAGACGCTTGATGAGCAGCCTTTCCTCAGGTATTTTGTGCCTCTGGCAGTGATATGTGGAATATTTTTCAGGTTTTTAAAGGTTTTATTTTTTAGATAGATCACATATTAATAGTGAATTAGAGAGAATAATTAATATTTTTTATGTACACGTAGAGAATTTGGGTTCTGGGAAGGAAAAGGATGTCTCAGCACTGAAAAAACTCCACCATGTGCTGTAAAACATAACATAAAATTAGGCCCAAGTTTTCCAAACGCGTATGGATGTACTTAACTTTATTATCTTGAACAGTCACAGGCAGTCAAAAGGTGCAAAGCCTGAGAATCAGTGAGGAAGAATTTTACTATTATTATAATGATTTAATTATCACCATTTTAACTTTAGGCTCTGAGTTCCCTGTGTTTAGAGCTCATTTGTGTCCTTTTTAATGGTCTAATTTACCTTTAAATGTGCACAGCAATCCATGTGAGATTTTTCTGGAACACTTTGAAGTCCCAGATTTGAAAGTGCCTCTTTTGCCAGTTATCTGAGGTGAGAATCAGGTCAGCTGTATTGTTTAAACAGCTTTAGTCTGAAAAAGAAGTTTAGTCAAATGAAAAAATAAGATGACATTTTTTACCATTTAAAATGTGAATATTTCTGAGAAACCATCCTCATTCAAGAAAAAAGTACCTTTTGTCTCTCCTACTTGCTGCATAACCTTAGAAAGGACATCATTAGATCATTCCTGGACAAAACACAGCTTATTATTCTTATAAAAAATTATTTGCTAGGTGCCAACATTGTGCTGCTTCACAGAATCAGGAAGAGATGGAGACATAACTCCTGCCATGAGGATTTTACAGTCTAAATATGCAGATCAGACAAGTCCGCCCCAAAATGCACAGCATGCTGCTGTGTTTTCATTTGAGCAGACAACAATGTCTTTGTTGAAATTAATTAGCCTTAGCGGACAGAAAAAGTTAATTTAAAAAAAGCTATTTTAGTTTCTATAAATAGCACATAGAGCTGATTCCAGGACAAACAGGTACACAGAAGCTATGAAAAAGTAGCTCAGAGGCTGAGACAGGCTATAATGAGATGACAAAGAAGAATCAGTTGAAGGCCAAGGACAGAAGCTCAGGCTTGGTATGAAAGAAAAAGCCATGAAAGAGAATTACAGAGGAAAGTGATACAGGTCTTGTGCAAATACAAGATCTGTACAGAGATACATTTTAACTTAAGTGTTAGCAAACTATCCAAAATATTTTGATTGTCTCTTGAAAATACGTACTCATTTAAGGAAGCATGACAGCAGGATAGGACGTAATTGTGGATGTGTTAGTAGGTGAAGTGTTCTTTTAATGAAGTAAGAATATATTTGCAGAATGTATCTGGGGAAACATGCCAAGAATTCCAACTTCCAAAAACAATCTTGTTGAAGTAGTATTTAAAAAAATGGAAGAAGTTTTGTCTTGTTTGGTTTATTTGTTCTTATAGATTTTGATTACATAACGTTTCACTGGTCTTTGATTTTTTCTGCTTCCAAATACCTTGAAGAGTTGTGGCTTTATCTAGTTTAAATTCATTTCTTGCTTTGGTACATGGGATAAAATCTACTCTTCCCATCAAAACATCTATTTCTGTGACTTGTATTAATGAGTAATTAGCTATTATCAGGTATCTCAGGCTGAAATAATTATATAGCCTCTGAAAGACTATGGGTGAATGGTCAAACAAAGCAAATTAAATTAAGAAAATGATCAATAATTTGCACCATTATAAACTATATGCCTTGATTCTATCACAACTGTTTTGTATTAAATTTCTGTGGTATAACTAAAGCATCTGTTTTAGAAAACACAATATTCCCTAGTTATTAATAAAGCTGGGGCCACTTTAATTGCTTTTGAATGTCAGTATTGTGTTACCCACTGCCTGCTGTGTTGCATTCAATTCATTTTTAGGCACAAGATCACAAAAACAATTTCAATAAAACCCACAGGGAAACTGGATGTTCAGGTTGAACCTTTGTCCTTAAACTATAATGTTTTCATCTTTAAAATTTAATCTCCAGAAAAAAGAGTATAACCTAAAGTGAAATAACAAATCTCTCAGTGGTCACTTGGTGCCACAAGAAGTAACATCACCACACATGTTCCTAAGGATGATCTTAAAAGCATTTTGCTGAATTTCAAGCCCAAAGAAGCTCACCTTTGGTCTCTCAATTCTTTTTTCAGGGCTTTTTTTTGTCAAAGGACTAATTATAAGAATACATTTCTACTGAATGAAAACATTAATTTTAAATGTAATGGAGAGTGACATTAATTCTAAAATTCTCCATCCATACACAGGATTTGCAACCCCAGTTTTAGAGGCTTACTCTCTAGTTCTTGGACCACTTCAACTTCAGGACAGCCTTAGATTCTCAGACTAAGGAAATTATCCTAAATATATTAGGATGAAACAGCTGTGTTTTCTGGGCTAAGCAACATCAAGGAAGTTATAACAGCTTTGCTGTATTTGTTGTATGAACAACTCAACCTGGCTTTGCATGTTTTGCATAGATGTATCAATGCATGGTTTTGAAATTTCTGTATTCTTTGGAAGTGTTTCAAACTACAGGATGCTAGGATAGCTATAGGATCTGCCTTTGATTGTTGATTTCTCTTTTTCTGATTGACAGTTGTTAAGATTTGAGATGAGTAATTTTCTTTGGCTCTGAGGCACCATTTCACCAATAGTTTACTCCTGTTTCTGGAGACATGATGCTTATGCCATACATCTCATGCCATAAACTACATTCCTTGGTCCAATCATAGTTGCTAGTTAAAATGCTGCACTTAGCTGCAGCTTGCACCAAATATATAATAATATTTACTGGCTGCTGTTAAAACCATCAACAAAGCTCTGATATTTCACTGTTTGCATATGTGCAATTTTTTCTTAAAAGAATTAAGTTTTTTGCCTGTTGTGGAGGAAAACGTGAAGATATAAAAAGATTTTGGCAAAAGTTAGAATTGCAAATTATGGCAAGTAAGGTCACATGGATCAGTGTATTCATGACTTGTGTTTTGGCAGCTAAAGACGCAGATTCCTCTGAATGTCAGAAATATGGCCTTTAAGAGTACAGTGATGATGATTGTGATTGTGAAGCCTATGGAGAACTGGCACAAGAAACAGTCTTGTCTTTCTGTTGTCATATCTACTTGAAACTGTAAAATTAAAACTTGGTTTGTCCAAGTGGTGTTTACAGATTGTTCTCCCTGTAGGACTGACCATTGCCATACATCATTTACTTTGAAGGTTTTTTTACATATGGTGAACATCTGAAGTCTGTCTTTACAAGGTTTAACCTTCTTTAAACCAGGAGAAACAAAGATGTATTGTGGTCATGTATGGCGCAGGGTTATCAATTGAAACTGAACAAAATTTCCTATAATTTCATTCCTTACTACACAGTAATTTTGGAGAGTATGATGCCACTTCTTTGGAGCGTGGCTAGACTATTTACCAAAATGCTGATGGATTGAAATATGATGCACCAGCTGTGCACCTAAAGTATTTGCAGAGTTAGAGGTGGGGCAGTCACAAGTATACAATATTGTCCACTTAAATCTAACTATTACAGAGGTCTTGCTGGTTTTAATGGTCATGAACTTAGACCCAGGCTTTGGAAACTCCTGTTCTACATATGATTATTCCATTTAATTGGAAAAATGAAATAATTTTACATTGCTAGTGTTGTGGTTTGATGCCTTCTATCAGAAGACGTTCAAATTCAGACATTCCTCCAAATTTGTCTCAAACCGGGACAGCTAGTATATTACAGATCTATCAGGCAGTGCTAGTATCACAATATGATCAATTAAACATGCTCAGTCTCTAATTGTGGTCTGACACAGGAATCACTCTGAAAAAAATTATTCTATTATTTTCATTCATTTGCCTTTTGAACTAAAATCGTTCATGCTTTACTCAGCGTAAAGGTAACAGTTCTCAAAAAGTACGTTGCAACTAATTAGTTGACTAATAAAAATAGTGCTATGTGGTCAGGTACTTAAAACCTAAGTTAATGCAGAGAGGTAAGAAGACAATGTTCAGACTGGCAGACTGAGCTCCTGTTTTCTCAGCTGTTGCATGTTCATTTGTGTAAGCTATAACGTGTCACTGATTTGCTGCTATAAAAGCCAAAACCATATTGTTATTGATATTCAAGGTAGGTACAGCTGAAAAATCGGAACATTTACTATATCTTTGTGGAAATTATCTGGATCAAATTACAGAGTTCCATCACAATGTGTGAATGTTGGAATAAGCCATACCAAAATCCAGTGTGAAACATATCTGTATATTTCTTACAGAGAAAAAAAAAATAGTTTAATGTTATTTACTCAAACAGATTATCTTGCTTCTGTTGTAAATAATAAATTGTGACTTCTGTCTGTTAAAAAGGCGTACTAGGGACTATATTAGGAAATATTTTAGAAATACATTATTTGAATACATGTTTTGGGTTTTGGCTACCTAATTTTACCAGAACAGTTTCAGTGGCCAAGGACACATAGATTTCTATAGCTTCAAGGTGAGTATTTTTTTCCCTCTGACATATTGCCTTTTTAAATTTCTCACAATATTGCAGGACAACTTAAAAATATAAATATTGGCAGATGAGTAACTTCAGGGTATGCTTCGTGAGTTTTATGCTAAGAGTAAATATTTAACATCTATGGTTTTGTTATTAGAATGCCATCTGTTAAGAGTATTTTATTAGTCTTGGCTTAGTAGTGTTTCCCTCTAAACTATTCTTTCTTGCTTATGGTTTAAACTTTTTTTTAATATGTTTACACTTTGCCTTAGCTAAAAAAAAATACAGAAAAATTGTGTTAGTTGGAAAAAATATGATTCCTCCACTGCTGTTTTCATATTGACAGAACCCATAGAAATCAAAAGGTTCTCTAATGTTTAGAAGAGTGTATGAGGTCTGTCAATAGCTAGGATTATATGGCTTCTGAGGAAAAACAGGAAGCAAATTTTAAGTTCCATTTTTCATACCACTGCTATGGCAGGGGTAGCATGTAGTCTTTTCTGCTGGAACAGAATTCAGTTTATAGTGCTTGACCATAATACTTTAATTAAAATACTTTCTTGCAACTGTAGGCGTGAATGCTTCACTTCAAATACATTCTTCTGGTCTCGCAGAAAGTAATGGAACTATTCAATTGCTTAAGTGCTTTTGTGTTTATAGGGATGAAGCCTAAATTTTCACACAAGACCTCCTTCTGTATAGGTAAAAGGCATAGTAGAATACACAATAAAATGGAATGAAAGCATGAAGTTATTTCAAAGTCAATCACAAAGCCTTTAAGATCATCTGCAAAGCAGTGCATATTCAGATGCATCCAGGAGACAATGCTCTAGTGCATTAAATCTTCTCATTCCATGACCATCAGGCAGCAACACACATTTTTTCCTACAGCTCCTGTTAAAGTAACCTATCATCCTCATACTTCAAGAAGTTAGACCAGAAAATCTACTGTTATGTTTATCCATGAAAAATAAACAAACAAACTGCACAAGCCTTCCTTCAACCAAGAAAGAAAAAATGTGTGCATTCTAGTGACACAACAGCATAAGCTTCAGTTTGTGTAATTGGATGGGGGTGTACATGAAGACCTTGTAGGTGCCTGGGTTATAGTGTCCCCAAGACATTTTGATAATGTAATTGGGACCAGTGCTGTGCATTCCAACAGCAAAATAAATTACTCTTTGTTAGTTGTTTTCATGGCTACCAGGGACCACGTCTAGTGGGGATGTTTTTTTCTACCCAGAGAAACCATGAATTGCATTAGAGACTTTAAAATTAATCTCAATTTCCCTTCAATTTGGTGACAGAATTTTAGCAAGTTGCTTCCAGGAACCCTTGAGAGCTTCCCTCAGCATCTCATTCTGTTAAAAACTTAGATATATCCCGGCAAGTACTATGGAATTTAAAATACAGTTAGAAGCATTTTAAAATTGGTTTTGATATGTCACCAGTATTAAAATTTCTATTAGTTTTTATTATATGTAATTCCCCTGTAGCACCATGGAGTTGCCTAATAACAAATTTACTCTTCTCTGTTATAGGTTGTATAGGATAAAGTTGAGAACAGTAATGTAATGTAAAACTCTATTCAGTTGGTTGCAACTTTCTCAAAAGTTGGTGTCTTGGTTTTTGGGGTTTTTTTATTATTATTTGTTGCTGTTGTTGGTTTTGCTTAAATTTTCACACTTATCTGTACCGTATTTTGTAGATGTGTTTTTGTTAACCACTGTAACTTTAATGTCTTAGATAACAGACCCCTGTGAAAGTTGCAGCTTTCAGAAAGTTCTCATTCAGGTTCAACGCATAAAGATTTTTAGCACAGTATGCAAATTCTTCACCTCCAAGTCCACACTCTTCCATTACTTTCAGGTAAAACATGGCTTCTTTCAAGCTCCAAACAGACCATAAATTCCCTAGTTTAGTCTCCTAAGCCAGAGAATTTCCATTAGGGTTTTTTTTCAGTTTCTATTTCAGAGGGAAATGAGGCAGATGATCTGTGTCAGGGGAAATTTGTTGTAGATAGCAGCATGTTTGGGGTGTTCTGTAAAAGTCTACAGAGATCTCATGTTCTTAAATTGAGAGTTTTGCTATCTGAGTAGTTAAGTATTTCTCATTTTTGCTCAGACTAGTGTAAAAACCAATTTGCACAGAATAATTTTTATAGTTATGAACTAACACCAAAAATATTTTGTGCTTTGTTTCAGGTTAGTGCAGGACCAGCACTCATGTCTCGCTTCTGAAGGCTGAATTATTGCAGCAACCCCTTCACATTTCTTTATAAAACTAATAAATACAAGGGATTCTACTGTGGAAGGGATATCATGCTGGCTGTGGTGAGGATAAATTTGGTTAGGGGGGAAGAAAAGGTCTACAGCAGAGATTGGCTCATAATTAGAATAGAAAAATTCTCAAGGAAAAGACACTGTAGGGACAAGAGTTATATACTGACCAGAGACTTTTGATGAATGTTTAAAATCTTGTAAAAGGAAAGAAAACTCATTGTTATGCTGGAAAATAAAATACAGGTTTATGATGTTGGCATAATAATCTTCCCGTGGGTAAAAGAATTTCAGATGCTAGTAAACCAGGAAGTTGAGGCAAGGAAAGTACTTCCAAAGCTCACAGGTTTTGGTGTCATTAAAAATACAATATTTGTAAAGCAGATATAAAATATTTGGTATGTGAGTGGATCAAAAAGGAGCTAACAGAGCAATTATAGCTGGACTGGAGGATTTGAAGGAGGAAGAGAGAGTTCTTGCTAACGCTTGAAAAAAAGAAAAAAAGAGGAAGTCAAGTGTAAGGGAAATCAGATATTATTTTTTCCTGGTCTCTCACCAAACACCCCATTGAAGAGGCAGACCTTTATTCCAGTAAAGAAAGTTTCCTTGCCAAAAATGTGGAGGTGGCTACTTTGCTCCCAGCCAAGCTGAGAATGAATTATGAAAATAAAACTTAGATCTTCTGGGACCTTCAGTCGTCTGTTACAACATGTTGAAAGTGACTTAATTCAGGAAGATCTGGATTCTAGCTCAGGCTCAGAGGGAACTTGAGGGCTTTATGGCTTCCCTTTTTTCTATCAAGTTTTATAGCCCATATTTGTAGTAAAATAATGTTGTTTGAAGTTTGTATGTTTCATGGGAGTGGTGCATTGAAGAAGTTATTTCAGCTAAATGGCACCAGATGGAGCATTTAGTTTGTGACAGGATTCCACTGTTTAGCTTGAAATTATGTTCTTTATTTGATGGCTTTATGGTATCAACAGCTATTCCAATGGCATATATGCTTGCTCTTCCCCTTGAAAAATGGGATAAAATTCATCTTGAATCACTTTGGGTGGGGCGGGGGGTG
>VZRR01000990.1:115005-220095 GCA_013398015.1 Oreocharis arfaki
AAAAAAAAAAAAAAAAAAGTATGACGAAAAATCATCTGGGTAATCCATTTTCATTCTTTGGAAGACTTACATAATAAAACCAGAAACACTGGCTGCAGAAGTGGAAATATCAGTTTAGCTTTAATCATAGTCATTCCACCATTGTTACAGTAGTCCTGACGAGTTGGAGTTGAGTCTTTTTTGAAAGCCATGAATGACTATAACTGAAGTTTCAGTCAGCAGCACCTGACCATGAATATTGATTATGAGAACAGATCACAGAAAACTGACATTTTGACATCACAGCACATTGACAACAGACATCAAACAGTCTGCTTTGGAGAACATCTGTACTATTAATCTGAGCAGATCACCAGGTAATGGCTATTCAACAAGCTGAATACAGTCAAGAATGATAAATCATAGGCAGCAATCCAAGTGAAATAACTAAGATCATAGAAATGGCAGAACAAGTCACCAAAAACCACTCTTTCTACTTGCATGGCACCAAATGCATTAAATACTAACAGGAAGGTAAAATTTCTAAACCAGAAGCATACAGCCTAAATAGAGCTTTTATGCATATGATGAGAGTTAGTCAAAGAAAGCCAGTACAACTGGATAACAAATTTATGAATACATTTGGGATAATGGGGCATAAAATATTTTCTTGGGATTGATTATGAGCGATACAAACACTTTTATATACAATGTTTTTTTTTCTCCAAGGTGCATTCAATGGGCCTGATGCAGCAAAAAATAGAGATGTGTTCTTACACCTCATAGCTGTATGCCCAAGAAGTTTTAGATAAACCTTCATTTGCATCTGCTTCCAGTGGGACATAAGCCAATGCTTCCTTTTTTTTTTGTTTTCTATGTGAAAACAGAAATTATTTCACTTTCTGCTAAAATAAAAGATGTGTGACAAATAAAATACCAAACCTCCTCCTCTTGGGACACTGGGCAAAAATCCAAAATAAACGGGTCTGAAGCATATGAGAAGCTCGGGTGAGCTTTTGCTTGGATTCAGCAAACCTGTGTTTTCAGGTTGGGTTTGTAGCTAGCAGGTCCTGCAGGAGTTCTGCAAAAGCAGAGCATTTAGACCCTGAGGGAAGAGAGGAAGCTCTTCCCAATCTCTTTCAACAGCGGTTTCCCTTGTCAATTAAAAGGATGCCAGCTACTGTCAGCTAGGAGTCTGTCAAGCCCTTAGTGTAAGATGCCTGAAGGGAGGATGCAGATTAAAGCAGCGTAAGAAAAACAGATGTTAGAGCATGAACTAGAGATGTTCTGAAATTCAAAGAGGTTTTTCTGCCTTAATGTGCTTAATTACAGAATTCCTTGTTGCTGTCATTAAAATTGAACCCTGCTGTTAGCTCATTCATCTATGCTCCAATTTCCATTAAAAAATTTCAGTTCTCTTAGAGGTGGTAGGACCACCTAGATTTGCCAATCTCTGAGATGTTACATCAATAGGGGAAAAAATATTCTCTTTATAATTCTGAACTATTCAGTGATCAATGTAAAAAGGAAGTCCAGTGCTTAAATTCCAGGACTAGGGATTAGATGATCCAGATTTTATTACATTAGATAGATCTGTGATGAAAAACCAGCTCCTTTGAAAACCTTGAAAGTTTGGCTATTAACTTCAAAAGACACACGATTTCTCCCTTGCTGTTAAAGTTGGAGTTAGTAATTCAGGTCAGCCTTTTGAAAAGGCCTCAGAACTACAGGTCTTGCAAGAACGTAGAGTATCCCAAATATGAGGCATCCAGCATTGTGAACTGCTTTATGCAAATTCTGTACCCATTTTTTTCTTACTTGATTTTCCCATGTAGAAGATAAGAGAAATTATTTTTGGTTTTATTGAGAAGTTTAACTCACTGATATTGGATCATTAATCAATGAAAATAATAATAATAAAAAAAAGACATTAAAAATTGCATGTGATTAATCTTCTTGTGCTTCCTCTCTACCTGAGTTAGGCCAAAACCGTGTTTTCAGTTTTCCACATAAACTTCCAGTTTTCAAGTTGCATTCAGGGACAGAATGAAAAAAGGGAGCATTTTCGTGAAATCATTCTCTCTAAAATATATTTCAAAACTAGACTGAAGACATCCTTTCAGTAAAATTGAAAGTAGTTTAGTTTTTAGGAAATTTTAAATAACTACTTTTTTCCCCCTGAATCTTGTTAAAACAACAGGTTTCCACTTTTTTTCTGAAAATATTTTATATACTGTCATAGAATCCTTCAGATTGGAAAAGACCTCCAAGATGAAGTCCTACCATTAAACAAGCACTACTAAATGCGCACTAAACCATGTCCCTAAGTGCCACATCTACACGTCTTTTAAACACCTCCAGGGATGGTGACTCTACCAGTCCCTGGGCAGCCTGTTCCAATGCTTGACAACCCTTTCCATGAAGAAATTTTTCCTAATGCCAAATATAAACCTTCCCAGGTCTTCCCTAAGCCTACTTTTCTCCAGGCTAAACAACCCCAGCTCCCTCAGCTGCTCCTCACAAGACTTCTGCTCCAGACCCTTCACCACCTCCATTGCCCTTCTCTGTCTTTCTCACAGAGAGAGGCCCAGAACTGAACGCAGGAGCTGAGGTGTGACCTCATCAGTGCTGAATACAGAGGACAATCACTGCCTGGTCCTGCTGACCATGCTATTGCTGACAGAGGCCAGGATGCCTTTGGCCTTCTTGGCCGTCTGAGCACAGCTGGCCCATGTTCAGCTGCTGTTGCAGCACCCCCAGGTCCTTTTCCTCTGGGCAGCTTTTCAGGCACTCTGCCCCCAGCCTGTGGCACTGCCTGGGGGTGTTGGGACACAAGGGCAGGACCCAGCACTTGACCTTGTTGAGCATCCTACAACTGGCCTTGGCCCATTGGGTCAGCCTGTCTCGATCCCTCTGCAGAGCCTTCTTGCCCTCTAACAGATCAACACTTCAGCCCAGCCTGGTGTCATCTACAAACTGAATGTGGGTGTCCTTGATCCCCTCATCCAGATCATTGATAAAGATGTCAAACAGGACTGGCCCCAAAAATGAGCAGAAACACCTTTAGTGACTGGCTGCCAAGAGGCTGTTTACAGCCAAGCAGCATGTCCAGACATAATAATCCCAGCTACTTCAAGTCAGAAGAAAAAGAAAGGAAAATCAAGGAAAATATAAAGCAAATATTCCGAATTTCCATAAAACACAGTAAAAACACTCAGGAGTTATTTTTGTTGCATAAATATTTAAGTTAAATATAGACATGAAAAGGTCAAACTTGCTCCTACAGGAAGCCAAGGAACAATCTGAGTTTCCTTTTCAGGTTTTGAATGAAGTTATGTAAAGATGTCTTCAAATGTGGTTAAGGATGGGGGAGAGGAACACCCATTCCTGTGGAGTTACTCTATGGAAGAAGACTGGAGCTCCTGAAGGCACTTGGATAGACTTCTACATGCCAGAAGTTATGAGTCATGTGTCTGAGACAGAGTGAACCTGAAGAGACTGGAGAAAAATTCTTCTGGAGCCACAAAACCACAAGTATTTGTGTCCATTTAATATAAATATCAGCATAAAAATCCTGATACCAAAAAACAGCATTATATCATTGTCTAAGAACTACATTATCATAATGTGCTATTCACTTTTTCATAGAACAAGCTCAATTATTTTATTTAGAATTTTATTTGACTTTCTAAACTTTTTATTGTGCCTCCTAGAACATTCATTCAAATATTATGAACAGTCTTTACTCTTATTGAATAGTGCTTCACAGCTCTCCTGGTATATTCTGGTTAAGTACAAAGGCTGTGTGGTGTCACATTTAAAGGAATTAGGTGTTTTTATTAAGGAACCTAAATACCTACTAAATGACCTAGTCTTAAAGAGATGACATTCATTGTTACAGATTAAAAAAAAAAAAAAGTGATCAAGATTTCAAATGTTCTCTCTACTTAATATTGGGAGCAAGAACGAAATATTTCTGGAGATCATTTAGGAACCCCAGTGGAAGCAAAGCACTTGTGTCCGTTTGATTTGTACCATGTGAGCCAATTACTTTCGAAAATCAGATTTATTTTTAGCACACTCTCCATATATCAGAATTAGCAGTACCTGTGACTGGGTATTGTAAATGGTTTGTTTTGGTTAGCATTCCTACCAGCAAACCCATGTGTTAGGGTACTGCTGAAGAATTAGAACAGTACAGTTAGCAAAGGAGTCAAAGCAGACTATCTTGTAAATTCAAATATTCCAGAATAGTTTGGAAATTCAAATATTCGTAGAAACATATGAGGGGTGGTTTCCACAGCTTGTTGTCACAAAAAATTACAAATGCTGTTTCAGAAAGTGTTTTTCAGTTATAGGAACCAGGTTACTGAAAGAAATTTCAGACTGTTTGTTTATTCTTTAGTTAAAGTATAACTTAAAATTATTTTGGCATGGACTGTCTGAAGAGATATGACATATTTGGATGGCAGTCCCCTTTGCACAATGGCCAGAGTGTTTTGCTGGGAGAAAAATACACAGAACACAGCAGGAGTCAAACTGAGCTCTGGTTAATGGCAGCTTGAGACATATTCAAAGAATTTATCAGGTAGCTTAGAGAAAATGGAAAGAAAATGAGGAATCTCCGTACCATCAGAAATCTTTATTTTAACAGATCACTGAGTATCATTGCTAGTCTATGTATTCCAATCCAATACCTTCAGACAAAGCTCAGTGGTAAAAAAGGGGCAAAAAGGAAGGTGATACACATAAAATCCACTGACATCCCCTTCAAAAAACCCCACCAAACCCAAAACTTTACAACTGTAGCTGACCCCCAGGATATTTGGTCGAAATCAGAACAGAGCTGTACCCTATCTGCAGAGCAGCTTCCAGATATGCCCTTTGGTCTGCATGTCTGAACAAATCATACCAGTTTTTCCACTCTGCACCAGGAAATTTATTAGTAGAGCATCATAATGGATTTACAAAGTTATGTTAGCTAGGAAAGAAAGTATTTGATTTTTTTTGGGTGATGTTAGGGCCATCAGGACTGCTATTTTGCATGTAATCTAAAGTAGTAAATATCCCAGGACAGTATACCAAGTTATTACTCCAGACATGACATTGGTCCATCTTTATATCATTTCTGTACACCTCTGCACATCTCAGAAAAATCTGTGAGTTGGTCTGTCTCAGTAGATAAAATGCTGAGTTTTTCAAGTGATCTCAATGAGTGTTAGGTCAGTGTGGTCCGTGAAAAGGCAATACATTTGCCTCTTTGGTGTTTCAGGAGATTCTGCAAAGGTTAGTTGAAAGAAGGTGGGAGAAGGTGAGTCACTCCATGCACTTCTAAAGACACCAATAACAAAAGAGAAATCATCAAGTGAAAAACATAGTAACTTTTAATTGTCCCATCACTGCTTATGTGATAGCTGTAACTTTTTCATTAACAATGCAAAGTTTACCTTGAAAAAACAAACAAAAAAAAGGAACAGGAGAGCAGAATTTGTAAAATTGTGTGTTATTCAAGCACATAGGTCATTTAATTACAAGAATGTATTCTACAAATCTGGAAGTTCATTCACAGATTATTAACATTGTTAAAACTGCTAAACTATGGTGTAAATATTTTCAGCATTGACAAACCAAAGGAGAAATATTTTCTTCATTTTTTTTTTCTTATCACAGCTTTTATGAATCTGCCCCAAGTACAACGTAGAATAGAAGAGAGCTTAGGAAGAGTTCTTACTTCACATAAAAATCTTTCACTTTATGCCTCATTATTTCTTGTGAGATGTGGCCTGTTAGCACAAAAACATATTCACCCTGTTTTTTCTTTTATAGTCTTCCAATAGTTAGAAATAGTTTTTCATCACCTTTGTTGATAAAAGTCATTTTTCTCCCGGAAGTATATGTTTGTCTTAAAAGAACAAACCACCCCCAAATTTTATATGGCATTTCGTATCTTAAAAGTTCTTCTGTACATAGAGTACTCTGAACATCTTAAACCAGCAAAGGTGCAGTACATTCAATCAATCCTAAAAGACTGTCTCGTTACAGAGATCCATTCCTCAATGAATAAATATAAAACACGTATCATTTTACATAAGCTATTTGAGAACTGATCTCATTGTAGGGTAGTAAATATTTCAACATCTGAAGATTTTCTCTGAAAGACGTGATCCTATGACAATAAAACCTATGGATATAATCCAGTTAGAGTGAGAGCAAGGTATCTGCCCCAAGTTTCCCATCTTATCCTATGCTCTGTCCAATAGTCATTCCTTCTGTTTTAAACCATGAGAAATTGGCTGTGGTAGGCACTGGCAGTTCCACCACTTGCATACAAAGAGAAAGAGTTTCTCTAGAAACAAATAGGCCTTATAAAACTTGTAGTTGCAAACAGAAAACTCCAACCTTCTTTACCCCTACTCCTAAAAGTTCCTCAGATGCTCTGCTCTGCCTCCTCTTCTCACATCCCTGCTTGCCTTCTGGCAGTATTTGGCTGGTTAGGCTGTGTCAGCCCTGTTAAGTTTCACAGGCAGGCACCAACAGGACAGAAATGTGTCAGCACCTCCACTGGGGAGAGGCAGGAGGAAGCCCTAAAATCTTCTAATTTTCAGAAGACTTACTTGAAATCAGTTGTTAGCAATTCTATCCTTTTATAAAATTACTGAATGTATTCAGAAGCCCTCACAGGGATGACGTATATCCACCCAGATTTGATTCAGAGGTACAGTGCTCCTATAAATCCCTTTCTCTTCCTCAGCATGCCTAATAGTACCACAGTCTTCATAACCTCCATGCATGCTGCCAGGGAGGTCTGCTTAATAATGTCCTGTCTGAACAGGAGCTGCATGGTGAGCTTATACAGTGTTCTGAATAACAGATAAGAAATGTTACTGTAATTGTGGAGTTCATTGCATATAGATGTAGATCTACAAACAAAGATATGTACACAACTTTCTCCAAACCTTATTTTCTAACCAGGTCATCTGTCTTCTGGTTTCTCTTGTTAAGTAGAGTTGTGATCTCACCTATTCCAGCATATATGATGCAGTACTTCCATGTGATTCGATGAACATGCAATAATCAATGAGAACAGAATCTCTGCATTTTTAAGGAACAGTATTTGAAGAGCACTATTAAATTACTTAATGAAATACTCAGGCCTGACCCTCTTTAACTCCTAGGTAAAATACCCCTCAAATTCATTGAGTCCTTGGATTTCGTCCATAATCCATACTTAACCAATTTTACCAAATGCTATTCAACTAGTACATCATGTCAGAAAATGCCAAGTAGTTGATTATCTAGACTAGACTATGGAAAGAAGAAAACAGGTTAGAGCAGTTGGAATATTTTTTTCCAAATATATGAAACTTATTAAAGGTTTGAACTACTAAACTTTTCAATATAGTGAAATCCTGAATGTAATGCACCTGTCACTAAAGCCTCCGTATTTAAGCCTGCAGATACATTTCACTGTATAAAGGTACTGCAGCCTGGTAAAAGTGAAGAGTCATAATTTATTTGCATTGGACACAGTGAAGTATCTGAGAGGGTAATGGGATTTTGTGGTTGGGTCAACAGTTTTCCCTTAATTTCTTTAGACACAACATTGGACTATGATACAGTGACCACAGAGAGATGCTGGATTTTGTTGTAGGATTATAAACTCAGGCTGTTTGCTCTGTGTGCACGAATAAGTGGCCAGCTGAAAGAGAACGGTTTGTGGGATGGGCTTCTTTGTTGGCTCGTAGTCCCTTCTGCATTGCTGCTCTTCTCCGGGTGAAGAGATAATTCCCATTATCTCTTCCAGTTGTGTTTTCCTCAATATGAAAACTCATCCCCATGTTCTGCATGAAGCCACTCCACTGAGTGGCCGGAGGTGGTGAACACATCCTTTCCAACAGTTTTTCACGCAGCTTTTGCAGCAGATTTCTCGAGGATTAAGATGATGCTGGCTTCCTGGGGACACAACCAGCATCTGGCAATCCACCCAAGGGTCCCACTGCAGCCCAACGAGCACCACTAGGTGTCAGCGCAGCGCCGCGGATTGCAAATCTATTATGTGACACAGGGACAACAGTGTAATTAGCAAAAATAGTTTAAAATGTGTTTCTCTTTCCTTCCTATTGCTTTTGAACCGGTTTTGTATCTTAATTTTTTTCCTTCCCCGCCCTCCCATTTTTAATTTTCAAAATTTGGTCGTCCAACAACCTGGCTTCCATGGCACTTTTCTTACGCTAGCTATGATGTCAGAGCAAGTGCCATGTTAACACAGCCTGACCTCTCCTTTCATTCAGACTGAAACTTATTCCATAAAACTTTCACAATCAAGCACGAAGCAGAAGAATTAAGCACACACAGCAATCCTACCTAAACATATTCCCTTTAAAATATAGGTACACATTATTCCTTTTTGATTTGGGGTAATAATCTGTTATCTTTTTTCATGCATGTTACACTGATTTCATGCATGAGTGGAAAGGATGGATGATTTATTAGGAGAGCCCTATTCATCCCGCTGAGCAGGGTTCAAAACTGATAGGTACTTAAAGAAATACAATATCTCAGGTCACAGTTATGAAAATACATTTCTGGTTGCAGCTTCATTAGAGGTTTTCTTTCAAGAAAATATAGGCAATAGAGATCTTAGCTTTTGCTCATCTTTGCATTCTACATAAAAGATTATACTAATGAATGATTTGACCAGAATAATTCTCTACAGCTTCTGTTCCTTTGTATTGATTTCCATTATTCATCCATAATTATGGTACAGAGTGTTATAAAATGAGATTTGATTTTGAAACATTGCTTGTAACTGGTGACCCTTCAAAGTTTGAAAAACCGAGGCATCAGTTTAATTTCGTTAGTCTGTCACCAAGTATTTTTTGAAAATATTTTTAGTAGGACTTAAAAACCCACTAAAATATGATTGAATTGTGAGGCCTGTAGTTCTGCTCTAATTAACATCTCTTTGCTGTAATGATAAATCACCATTCAATATAGTGGTGAGGATATTTCTAAATTATGAGCCCTGAGTAATTTGAATGTTGCTGCCAAGATACAGTCACACAAATTAATAGAAAGCTGATTGATGACACTTTCTCTGGATAGAATGCTGTAAGTAGGAGCAAAACCTCCATGAGTTAATGAGATGGCCTCTCTTCCTACGAGAAATTCTTGTGCTGCAAAAGTCAGAGGTTTCGTTTAGAGACTGTTCAAGTCCTGGTGGTTTTACTTGCAAAGAGCAGGTCAGTGGTAGATGTTAAGACTCAAGCTATTAAACTTCTGTTCTTCTGCTTTTTTTTTTATGATTTAGGCTTCACGAGGAACAGCAAGCTGGCATGGAAATGCTGGATAGCTCTTAGGGCCCACCCAAACTATTGATTTAGATTTTTCTGTGGGTGGTTGGAAGTCCTTGTGTCCTTGCGTCTACTGTTCTGAAATACAGCCACTGAACTGAGAAGAAACTGCATTTTCATCTCTTGCATACTTTCATTATTTTACTTTCACACTGTGAAAGATTGTTGATTTTTTTTAAAGGGTGGTGGAAATCTTGATTATTTCCACTAAATCAAAACATTAGATATTTTCACTTTAAAAATTAAATTTAAAAATTAATATCACCAGTCTGTCTGTTCCAAACATGTAAAGATATGGAGTAAAAACTTTACTTCACTGAAATAAACTATTTCTTTGATATGCTCTGCACTGATCATTACCATTTAGGAGAGACCTTGTGGTTATAACAGATATTTCTAGGAAAACATCAGTTCAGTGCTCAGAAACTGTGAAGAAGCAAATTGAGTGTTGAAAATTATTAGAGAAGAAATAGAGACTAGAGCAGAGAACATTATTGAAACACTTTACAAATCCATGGGGAGCTCACATCTTGAAGAACAGGTATAATTCCAGTCATCCCACTGCAAAAAAAATTTAGTAGAACTGGAACAGGTACAGAAAAAAAAGGAAAAAATTATGATCAAAATTATGTGTGTTTTTCATAAAAAGGGTCAACAAACATACTGCATCCCTCCATCCTATAAAGACATATGGGAGAAATGATAAAGTTCTGTAAAATCATGAATAGCATTAAAAAATTGAATAGAGGGCAACAGAACACTGACACGTTATATAAACTAGGTCCAGTAAAAGAAACAATACAAGAGATGTTCAAAATAAGTAAAAGGGTAAGACTGCTTCAAGTAACACTAATTTAAACTGTGGAACTCCTCACCATAAGGTATTCTATGAATGTTAAAAGTTGTAATGGTTTGAAAAAGAATTTGAAGAGTTTTATGAAAAAAAAAACCACTGAGAGGTCTTAAATCTGTGGATCCTTGTGATATTCATGTGATTTCATGTAGAGTTTTGCTCGTGGGGAATACGACTGTCTGAGGCCCATCACATTCATTTCAGAGCAGTGCATTCAAATTCAGTTCATTGCAAACCAAGCCACAGAAGTTTTAATAACTGTGGCTAGGTCAGATTCTGCCAGGAGAAGGTCCAATCTCACGGCTGGTCATAAGTGAAAGAAGACTTACAGTGTTTTTCGTCATATGATGTAATGAGAAATGCAGATGCTGAGGCTGCCTGCCACCTTAAGGAATGAGAGCAGCTGTCCCTCAGGCAAAACTTTTGTTACTGTGTTGGTTACTTGTCCAAAATATTTTCCTCTGCCTATCAATATTGCTTTTATTGTGCCCAAGTTTAGTCCAGCCAGCTGTTCCTAGTCATAGCACTAACCCCTCTTAGGTTCTGGGACAGGTGGAGAGGGGTAGTTTATGGCAATTTGTTTTATTGGTTGGCAGTGAGTAGAAAGTTAATTTACTGAATGAGAAAGTGATGTAGAGCTGAATGTCACATTGTATCTCTAGCATTTGAGTCTACTGAGTATGACAGATTTCCCAGAGAAGTTGTACAGGTATGTTAAATGGAATAAGAGGAGAGACAGTTTGTAGCATTTCCAGTCCAACACTTCAGAACTCATATCTACCATTCCCCTCTGTAAAACTGACAGACAGTAGTGAAGTTTAGATTTTTAAGGTTTCTGTCTTCAACATCTTCTTTTTCACATCCCATGGAGTAGCCTTATTTAACTGTGAGTTCTTTAGGTTTTACCTGTCCCTAAAAATCTAGGACATCTACTATAATTAAAAAGGATAGGATATTGTAAGTCTTTTTTAAAACTTTCATGATAAACAACCTAACAGTAATTTTTAGGAGGCTGTTTTTCCTCTATCTATCTTTCAGAAGCATTAGCTTCGAACAAGCAGAAGAACAACTACAAATCCTTCAGTTGCTATAAACTTATTTCCTTGGGTTACGTTTACCTCCCTTGGTGCACCAAAAGTGCTGAACTCAAGTGAGTTTTTAATTTTGCAGGGTTAATAACCATCAGTTCAGTGTGACTCTCATAATACCGCTGGCTCTAAAGGTGTGTAAGTGACCTATTGATTTCCTTGGCATTTTGTGGCTTGTTCTGATATGAGCACAGCATTTTTTGAAGTCATCGTGGTGCAATGACAAACAGTCAATATACTCTGCCAGTGCTCTGTTATTGAAACCTTTTACCCAGTGGTTAGATAGTATTGCCTGGAAAGGTACTGATCGAGCCGTGCTGCTGGTTTATACTGAAGGTTTTTCAAGGAGCTCCTCACTCAGCTGTGAATGTTTCAGTTGGTGGAGCATTCTTTATTTGCTTAGCCTTGTTCTTCCCCTTAAATTATGCATTAAATATAAATCTGCATCCTGATACATCACAAAGACAACGCTGTACTTCTAGCAGACAGCAACCCAGAGAGGTGATGTAATGTTTTTGGACTGTCTCAGCTCCCTGGAGCGAGACAGGTTGGAATTCCCCCCATGTCAAAGACCTGTCCCCCTGTGAGATATAAACACAGGTTAGTTTAGCCTAAATCTAGTGGCAAGCAGTGCTGCACATGCTGGCAGAACTCCTTTCTATCCTTTAAAGACTAATAAATAAATAGCTCCCCAAATTCTCAAAGGCAACCTATGCAGTCATCTCACGATGTGAGAAGGCATACAATGCTGGTTTGCCCTTTTGCAGAGCTCGGCTTTTCTACCCCAACAGGACGCCGTTGTGTGAAGCATGCCCTCTTTGGCCTGACACTCCCCTTCAGTCGGGACAAAACTCTTTGCAGCCTAATCCTTACCGCTGGCGGATGGGTCTTGCCCCTGGTGCTGACTGAGCTTTGTCTCACTTCACCTCCTTCACTGCCCATTCCCCTCAACCTGCACCTGTCAGGAACACCCTCTCTATTTCCTTTCTTTGATGCAAGTGATATGGAATGTCATTTTTATCCTACACAATACCCATACCAAAACTTGCTACCACTAAACTTTTTGTCCCCACTGTGTAAATGATCTAATTATGTGGGAGGTCTGGAAGCTGTCTGGGAGCTGAGTGTGAAAGACCAGGTGACACTGGGTCTCCCCTCTCCATCTGTTAGCGTATGAAAACCTCTGCAACACCCCTGTCTTTCAGCCACTGATCTCACATAAACAAAACCTCTACACACAGCTCTTGTAGAGGGAAGAGCTGAGAGGAGAAAGGGAAAAAGATGGGAAAATACAGCTTATCTTTAACCCCTTTTTCTCCGACATCGTGCATGTTGTGCCATCTCTCAGAATCAGGAAGTAGAGGTGCAGGGCCAAACCTCTTTGTTCACAGGGCTTAAGGGGAGCCATCAGCACTGGCATTACCAATCCTGCAACAGAAATGCAGACATTGTTTTGTATTTTGTATTACAGCACTAGAAAATCGTTTGTGACTTTTTTTAGTGCTACTCCAAGGCAGAAGTCCTGCAAGGAGTGGAGAAGACTTCAGCTTACGCTCTATTTACTTTCATTGTTAAATAAGAAAATAAGAAGTGTTGAAAGTAAGGCTACAAGTCCACCTCAGCCCACTATTCAATCACAAAAAATATTTGTATTATTCCCTATGTTTTCTCATAAACTCTGTAAGCGTGAAGTACCAAAAGTCTTTCCCATGAATCCCTGAAAGGAGTAAAACCTTCAGGTAGAAATCCAATCAAATGGTCTTTCAGAGAAGTATGTAAGAATTGACTCCTCCTCTAGGACACCCCTTAACTGAAAGCTTACTGCAGAAGAATAAAAACTTTCAAAGGAAATTTACCAGACCCATTCACAGGTATGGGTCTGATTCTCTTACCATTAAGGACAGTAAGGAGAGTAAGGAAGCAGTAAGGAAAATTAGCATAAATTGCTTGCCATTGTGAAGTCAATTACAGGGTATTAAAACTACACAGATGCATGCACTCAGGGGTGAACTGTCCTTTGACCATTCCAGCTTCTAACTACTTCACGCTTGAATTCATACCCATGATATTTAAATTGTTTGAGCACATGCACATGAAAATAAAATCTTCAGCTGAATCATCTTAATTTTCTTAAAAGATCCCATGCACAGATGATCTTACAGTAAAATTGATTACGATTTATTCTGAAAATGACTTATAGATATAAATTATGTTCTGTGCTGGCTCACGAGGCTTCTGTTCTTTGAAATTCCTATCTAGCCTAAAAAACACCAGCTAAAATGAGGAGAGACTGTCACTGAGGTGATAAAGCTGACAGACAACTTAATTATCTTGGCCAAGGAGAATTTGCTTGCTTGGACAATTGGGAGTGAGGAAGCCAGCTTGCTTTTAGTATCCCAGCAATAATTATGTCTATTTTAATAGTCAGGACACAGTACTTTCCAGTCACTGTCTCTATGAAAATGGACGTTGGGAATTGTGTTAGAAATAAATGTTATGAAATGTGTTCTCTGGAACAAGTTAACGTTACATATTGTGGAGATAAGCTCTACAGAACGGTGTGAATCACTGAAACAAAGCGGCCCCTCTGCATGGAGAGCGAATGATGACCAGGTGTGTCTCAGCTGGAAAATCAGAGCATGAGCATAGCCTACTGGCTTCTGGTAAAATTGCATTAGCAGTAATTGTTTTTGAAAGCGGTTTTGCTGTTTAAGATTTTACATGGACTGCAAAAAATTTTCCCTCCTTTAAACTTTTGCATGTTGTCCCAAAGGAAAATCAAAAAGAAATGTTTGATCCCCTAATTAGTGAGTTACTGAAGCTGCTGCTAACACTCCATACTGCATCCTGAATAAAATCAAAATGAATTTGCTTATTTTATTGCTTATTTCAATAAATATCATGAGTTATGTGTTCCCCTATGGCCCCATGAAGTTAAAGGTGTGCTTAGTTTTGCATATTAATAAGAGTAATATGGTTATCCACATACAGGTATTCTGGACAGGATAGAAGGAAGCTGCACAAATACATATTAAGTTAGTTTACTAAGGGAATTAAAACTGCTGAAAGAAAGTCCACCTCTACTGCTTTAGCTGAAATACATTCACTGTCTGCATTTAAGCATGAGCTATGAAACATGGCAATAATAGCTCAGAAATGAGGATTAATATTTTGCTTTTGTGGCACCCTTTTATTCATTAAGTATGATTTCTAGTCATTCCAGCTCTAGAGCTCTTAGTTCTTTCCTAAGACAAAACTTGCATACCTCCTAAGGAGAGCTTGTACCTTCACAGGGAATGGGTGCAGCACTGCACCACACAGTTCTTAAACATGATGGCTTTCTCCTCTTGGCACTGTGGCACTATATACCTCTCTAGTACCTCACAGGAACTTCTTGCCTTCCTTTAAACAGAGTTTTCAAAGACTGTCTAGTCTTTATTGTTTGCCCTTGCATGTCTGTGAATCTGTGCCATGTGTCGGCTACCACTGAGTGAAAAGAGCAGAAAGAGAGCGCAGCACCCGCGCAGAGACAACACAGGCATGGGTGGCTCAGTGCATCCCATTTTAGCAGCAGGCAGGTGAATGAAGTAAGGAGGCTGCGCACCTCCTAAAAGATCTGGGTGTTTGGTCAAATCTGGGTTTGGGGTGCTTCTGTGAACAGAGGCTATGAAACATGGCACATTATCAATTAATAATAATTTAGACTACCAAAACCAACAGCAAATGTATTTTCTTAGCAGAATGTTTGCTTTAACCTTGAATCATCTAAACATACACAGACTATAGATGTTAAGGAGCAGAGTTGCCTGCCAGCCAGAGGACCTTCAAAGTTGTTATCAAATCTCTCAGAGTAGATGGGAGGCTGATAACATGCTTGTTGTCTTTGGCTTGTTTCAGTTTCCTTACTTTCAATCTCATTGCTGATCTCCAGCAGCTTCTCTGCTTGCAATTCTTATTTGACCTTTTTGTTGCAAAGTTATTGTGGAGGCTTTAAATAGTTCTTTATGAGATCTCAGTGGGTATTTCAATCTGAAATTCAGGAATAGTTCTTGTTATAATCCTGAGAATCAGCATATACAAGCTGACCTGCAGCTTGGTGTTCATTTCAGTCCCAGATGTCTATTGTCTCTCACAGTAGGTACAGAAGAGCACAGTATAAGGAAGAAAACTGTTTATTAAAACTGCTGTGAAACAGGAATTACAGGGTTAGAGTGAAAATTTGAATTCTTCAACTGAAATGTCCTTAACATTATTTTAAACTCTTTTGGTTACTTCTAACGTTAAAACAATAAGAATTTATTTCTTTTGCCCAACTGAAGTTATATTATGCATTTTACACCCAAATTGCTTCTAAATAAGTGCAGTTGTAAAAAACTGCAAGTTACCAATAGGTTCTAATTCTTCTCCTAGAAAATGATCTGCAGATTGAAAATGCATTTGTACTATCAGAGCTTAGATGGGCTAATCATACCCCCAAACAGGAAAAAAAAAAAAGATTCAATTTTTTTGGTGAGAAAAAAGAGACAGACTTTGCAATTATAGCTTGCAACAAATGAAAACCTGAAGATAACATAGTATTCTGATTTTTTTCCTGATGTTGATTTGCAGTTTATTTTCACAGATGACCTCAAGCAAGTACATTAGAATTACATCCACTGATTTCCATGGATCTTTTCTTTAAAGAACATTATTAATCGTTATGAGGAAGGGAAAATAAATAAGAATGATAAATAATATTTGGGGTAAATAGGAATTTATGGACCAGAACATTTTGGAGGGTGTTTTGTAGTGATGACCATTAAAGTGGGAATTATGGGAGAATTTCTCTTTTAACAGAAGGATTCTGAAACCTTGTATTCCTGCACAGCAAGATAGATAAGCTCTGTTATACAAATAATTACTGCTGCTGCCACTCTCCACATGGTCCCACTTTTATTTTTATTTTTAAATTGACACCTTTCCTTCTACTATTCATTCCATTTCATCACCAGCTCATGTTTTTTCGCTTCCCATTTACCAGAGAGAAAGAAAAGAGTTATTCTCATAACCAGGAGTTAAGCTAGAGGGATTTGTATTTCTGTTTTGCTCAGTGTCACTTAGACAAAAGCTCACAGCAATAAAACACAGTTTGTATTGGAACATGTAGTAGTTTGTTGATGGTTTGTGATACAGCAAATGTGCTTTCTTTAAGAATTTTCAGTTCCAGCAACAGCAATGTGAATATTTCTATGACTTTAAATGGTTCACCTCTAGCGCTTTCTACTAGAATTTTCCTGTGCATGTGAAAAATAGACATCCTTTAATCACATTTTTAAAGCAATGATTTGCAATGACACAGTGGCACTGAATCAGGTGCATTGTCCGTCAGCTGTGAAATCTTGGATGGTTTCAAGCAGAATCTTGTAATAGAATTAGCCACAGCCCGTTTTACTAGTTACTGCATGTTACTGCACTTTAAATAGCATTGGGCTGTTTTATGGAAGCCACACCCTTTATCTCCACTTTTTAGCTGGCCCAGAAAGTGTTGTCTAACTAACAGTTCCTTCTGTTTTCGAAGAAATTACAACTCCCATCTCCAGGCTAAGACATTCTGATAAGCATCTTGGTACTAAGAAGCATGAAATTGAAATGGACCCAGTGCACTCTGCCCTTTTACCCAAATGAGATCCAGAGCATTGTACTGACTTTCTTATTTCCACCCCCAAACCCGAATGACAGTTTAAAATATTATCTGATAGGGTAGGCCTCATGGAGTCCTTAAAATCACTGTACTTCACATTTCATTTCAATAGTGATTAGCAAAGGACTCAAAAAGTCTTTGTAAACCATAAATTAACATGAGCTGCCCAGGTTTTGGTACAAAAATATATGACTAGTAGCTCTGTTCAAACTGAATGACATAAATCCCCGGGGATGTGCTTATCAAAACAGGACCATGTGTTCTGCATTATTAACTAAGGGCTGTTTACTCAGATAAGTCAATATGTAGAAGAAATTCTAAAAGAACATTTTGTTCCACAAAAAGAGTTGAGTTGAAAATATATTCAAGCTTTAGCTTTCATATTGGTCAACCTTTTGTTTTCATCTTTCATACCAGCAGGGTAGTGGAAATCCCATTTCCCAGATAGCACAAGCTGGCTGAGAGCAATCATTTTCTTCATTTCATTTAATTTCTTGTGCAGAATGGGCTAAGGATATAGCCTGGAGGCACCCCAGGGTTCGATGCACTAAGATGCCAAAGCACTAAATTGAACAGGAAATTCAGAATAAAAACAAATAGCAACAAAATCTATGTGAAATGCTCCGACAGTAATTCTAGTACCTCAGAGTACTCAGCATTATCTTTCTCCTGACTGACAATAACACACATAGAAACTATATAGCAGCAGCAGGGTCATGGGGGCCGTTTCTATAGTCAACCTGAGGACAGTTAAAGATGATTCTGATAGTCATTTCTTTATGTAAGGTGCTCTCTCTACATATTCCCCTACGTGGCACATAATATTTCCCTCTCTTGGAGGTTTTCTATAAGGAGAATAAATTGACACAGGGCAGAGAGTGAGTGCCACCTTTCCTTTGCGTCTTTGTGCTTGTCCAAAGGGAACATAAACTGCAACTGAATCAGAATAGAAATGTTTTGCCCACTTTTGGCTCATACGATTTATAACTCATTTTTCACATGTGAAAAGGAAGATACAAAGTCTACGGCATTTAAGAAGCCGCTCATGAATTTACTTTACTTACAAATTTGTTCACAATACTCTTATGTGCAGCTCTGGGCAGAGCAATGTCTCAGAAAGTTTCATCATGCATTACGGTCAAGAGATAGAATTTGAACAACTGGAAATTGAACATAATACTTTGGTATTATTGTTAATATTTTTTTTTGTAGGCAATACAAAGTTTCTGGAAGGTAAGATCAGTTTTAAGGCCAAAGCAAAAAGTGATCATCGAGAGGCCATAGAGATGGCTTCAGTAAAAAGAAAACAGTGTGCAGTAAGTTTACATGAAGTCAGCTGGGCAGCTGAGAATTGCCTGGTCACTTCTCGGAAATAAGTACTTCAAGCTTGAAAGCCATTGTAATGGTGATGTTTAGATGTTAAGTAGCACCTGCTTACATGGCAGTTCGCTGAGATAGTTAACAACTAAGGAAGACTAGAGCCTTGTTAGCAAGTCTTAAGAAATTCATGTCTAGGTTTTGGTTTTTCCATGCTATGGAGCCCTAGCTTCCTCTTCATGGCAATTGCTGAAAGAAATTTAGGATCAGTTGAATTCATTCACAGACTGTACTAGAATCAGCATAAGTTTTTTTACAACAGTTTTGTTAAAGAATTTAGATGTTTAGATTGATAAATCATGGAAGTGATGAAAGCAAAACCTAATTTTGTTTGTTTCCATCAGTGTTTTTCAACTAAACAAACCGTTTTCCTATTCACCTATCCTAAGACAAAGAACTACATTTCAAATACCTGGAAAGTGTCACTAACAGCTTTGCTGAATCAAACCTTTGACATGGAGTGAGGTTGTAGTTTCATGCCTATCCTACGTTTTGTCATTCAATGGCACAGTGCAATATCAACAAAAGTATTATTCATAATTTCTTAATAAAGGTTACACACGACATCTGTAAAGTATTTGAAACTGATTGGTATGACAGACGGTATAGATGTGCTACAGTATGTACACAAATGATACTAACAGCTTAGTAAAGATTCGGTCATGTAGGAAATCATAGCATGAGCTGTCTCCTGGAACTGTACCAATGCACGTGTGCATTGTGTCCCCTCCTCTGCATCGAGCAGGGCTTGTGTGCAGAAAGAAGCCGTGCTGCATATGCAGGAGATTGCTTTAGCAGTTCTTCTGTCAGGGCTCCACTTAACCCTTCGGTATTAAACACATAAATACTTCAGTTAAAGTGCAGTGAGAACATGGAGGAAGCCAGCTTTATTTCTGAATTTCCTTCCATAATACCCTCGAGGTTTTTTCTCATAGTTTTCTCTCAAGCCTACTTCTGTTACACTGTAACTTTTCATGAGGTCGACTCTGAGTATTTGCTGTGGAATTATGCCTTTATTTCAGAGAAAGTGTAGAAGACAAACTTCACTAAAACACTTGTATTACTCATACCTGGAAGAACAGACCTAAAAAAAAAAAAAAAAAGAAAAAAAAAAGCTTCTCATCATTGCTTCTGCTTATTTTCTATCCAGTCTATTAGTGATACTGTAGCAGTAAACATTGATCATTTTTTTTCTTCCATGGGGAATACATATTTCAGCTAACACTGGAAATGAATATTTCTCTGTTTTTCTCAAAAATTTTTTAATTATCCAGTGAATTCTAGCTCACTGCCTTCATTGCCACCATAGAAAACACATTACTCATATGGAGAACCCTTCTTTTTTTACCCTGTGTTTTTACCAGAACACAGAAACTGTTTCAAAGATAATAATTTTAATTCCAGGAAGAATTTTAGGAAAAAAAAAACAGGAAATAGCAAAAATATCTCAAATAAAGAGGTATTCCATGAAGGAAAGAAAAGGGGGAAATTGTAACAGCAGACATTTGTCATGAGGTTTTGCTGGAGAGACCAGGAAACTACTTCGCTTTGAAAGGGAGTTCAAGAGAACGGCACCCTTACTCTGCAGGCCAGCTGCCTGTGTTTTTATAGCACCGTACCTGCTCCCTCTTGCGGCTGCTTCCAAGGGATTTTTCCTGTCAATGTCATACAGGCCACAATTATGAGAAGGTGAACTCTGAGTAGAGATTCTACACCTTACTTGTATAGCATATGCACTCCGCAGGTTTCCTTAGGGATCATTTTTCCTTTGATGTCATAAGAAGGATAGAATCATAGAATGGTTTGGATTGGAAGGGGGTCTTGAAGGTCATCTAGTTCCAGCCTCCCTGCCATGGGCAGGGACGCTTTCAACTAGATCAGGTGGCTCAGAGCCCCATCCAGCCTGGCCTTGAACACCTCCAGGGATGGGGCATCCACAACTTCTCTGGGCAGTCTGTTCCAGTGCATCACCACCTCACAGAATTTTTTTTCTTACATCTGATCTAACTTCTTTCAGATTAGAGCCATTATCCCCAGTCCTGTCACTGTAAGCTCTTATAAAAAGTCTCTTCCTCTTTTTAATGTCCCCTTTAAGTACAGGAAAGCTGCAATTAGGTTACCCTGAAGCCTTTTTTTTTCCAAATTGAGCAAACCCAATTCTCTTTACCTTTCCTCACAGAAGAAGTGCTCCATCCTCTGCTCATCCTGGTGCCCCTACTCTGGATTCCCTCCAACAGGTCCATGTTCCTTCCTGTGCTGGATGCAGCACTCCAAGTGGAGTCTCCCCTCCCTCACCCTGCCGTCCACTCTGCTTTGGATACAGCCAGGATACATTTGGCTTTCTGGGCTATGAGTGCACATGGCCAGCTCCTGCCCAGCCTCTCACCCACCAGCACCCCGAAGTCCTTCTCAGCAGAGCTGCTCTCAATCTGTTCATCCGCCAGCCTGTGCTTATACTGAAGGTTGCCCCATTCCAGGTGCAGCACTTTGCACTGGGTCTTGTTAAACCTCATGACATTCCCAAAGATCCATTTCTCAAGTTTTTCCAGGTCCCTCTGTCCATCTGGTGTGTCAACTGCACCACTCAGCTGAGTGTAATGTGCAGATTTGATGAGGGTGAACTCAATCCCTTTGTTTTATTATTAATGAACATATTAAATAATGCTGATCCCAACATGGACCCCTGAGGTACTGATGTCAGTCAGGACTCTGAGCCATTGATCGCTACCCTCTCGATGCGACCATCCAAGCAATTCCTTACCCACATCACAGTACACCCATTAAATCCATCACTTCAATTTAGAGAGAGAGATGTTATGGGAGACCATGTCAAAGGTGCTACAGAGCTCTATATAAATGACATCTGTAGCTCTTCCTCTATACTCCGTTGTAGATTACCACTAGGTTGGTCAGGCAGGATTTTCCCTTATTGAAGGGAAAATTGAGCTGGCTGTCTCGAATCACATCCAGGTATGGATCCTGGTGTGCATGATTAGGATTTCTTGCCTCAGAAACCACAACCTCTCCACAAAAAGCACATACAAAATGAAAACAAAGCACTGATTGCATAGAAGACAAATTTTAAAAACTCTATATGTACATGTATGTAAACACATTATATTATATTATATAAAACAATGAATTTTTTGTAAAGTTCACTGAACTTTTAAGTGCAAAGGAATCACACAGAAATGGTTGACTGGGGAAGACTTGTGCTGTTTCTCCTCTGTTGATTTGTTAAGCTCATCTCAGTCAGGGGCAAAAGCACATTTGCTCAGGAGTGGCTTTACTGAAAGCAGTCAGTTTTCCTACCCGCATGAACCATATAGGGAGAAGAATGAAATCCTGAACAGTAGTGTTTGCTGCTTTCAAAACAAAGTTAAACTAGACAAAGACACCTTTTAAATTTTCCTGTGCTATTTAATTTCTTTTTCTTTTATTCCTTCTTTCTCTTCCTTTTTCTCCTTTGTAGATTATTGTTGTTCACAGCAAATAAGTTTCCTCCTACCACACAGTGCCTGTATGAAGTACTCTGCATCCACTCTGCTTTGTCTTGCAGCTTAAGTGTCAAGTAAATGATTTCCAAAACTCTTCAAAAATTTTAAAATTTAAATCTCATTAGACCCCACTGAAATTTTGAAAGAACAACTCAATTGTTATTGAACAGGGCAATGCAGGAGTGTCTGTTCATCTAGAGGTCATCCTAGGGAGCAGCCATGAAAATATTCACTGTTCAAGGGAAAAAACACATATCTGTGCGGAATTCTAAACGCAAACAAAGATAACAATAATAACACAGAAAACCTTTCCCCTGTATTTTTTGAATTTTGGGTGAAGACAGAAGTTTGAGGTTGCCTTAGGAATTCCACTGAGGAAGACATGTGCCATTTAGTACACATAAACTAACATAATTTCTTTTGCAATGGTAAGCTCAGGGTTTTGTTGTCGTTGTTTTGGGTTTTTTGTTTTGGGGTTTTGCGGGGGGCGGGGCTAGAGAGGGTTTTTTTGTTTCTTTGTTTTCTTTTGTCTTGGGTTTGGGTTTTTCTGTTGGGTTTTTGGTGGTGGTGGTGGTTTGGTTTGGTTAGGTTTGGTTTGGTTTTGGGGGTTTTTTTTGTTATGACTTGGTCCTGTGGCTTTACACAGCAGAAGAAGCTACTGACCTACGACAACTCAGTTCTGTGGTGCTGGGATGAAACCAACAGATACTGTCTTCTAAAGCAAAACCTACTGTTTGTGGGAGAAAGCAAAATAAGAGGACCAAAAGAGTCTCTTACATGCAAAAGTGTCACACTGTGTCTCCTGGGAGATTGAACAGCAGTGGCAAAGCCTGCAGCAAGTGGTTACCAAATAACTAATTTAGCAGAAAGCTATGAGTTTACCAGCAGTCTCTGTGGAAATGGACTAAACACCTCGTAGTGCAGGTTTGCTGCTTACTCAGGGAACTGTACCTGTGGAGCACAATACCCTACATCCCAAGATTTTGAAAATGAAAAATTTTCTTTACTCCTGAGCTGTGTCATTACCTTTGTAGGTAGATTCATCCCCATGCTTTTTCTGAACCACTGACATATTGAATGCCTTTTAAAATTACTGTGCCGATTTTCCCATGAGCAAAACAAATGTGTTAAAATATCAGACTTGACCAAAGAACAGAGTTTTCATTTTGTGAAAACCTTCTGTGGAACTCGAATGTATTTTGTAGTACACTGGCATGCAAACAAAAGCTTTCCAACTTATTTTCTATCACTGGAATGGTATTGAATTACCACTTTTTAAACTGATACATAAATTCCTACTTCATTATTACAATGGGAGGTGATGGCTGGGACACTGTCCAAAGATTCCAGTTCAAATCCCCCTTATGCCTGGTTTCCCAACACTTACAATGCTGGAGAATTTATCACTTCATTTTCCCCCTCACAATATGACTACTTTCAAAAGTCATGAACTTTACTGAAGTATTTTTAACTTTGACATAATAGTACATTTCAGCAAATTAGAGTTTCACTGAATACGTTTCAACCAGCTCTAAGAAACATAGACCTACTGATCACCACTCAAGGTTCCTTGATGGTTTAAACTTTTGGATAGTGTTGAAAAACAACAGCAGATTTTTGCCTAAAAGTTAGAAATATACTTTCTATTTTGTATACATAAATCTGTGCTCTGGAACAAGATGCAATGCGATTGCTGCCATGCTCTGTGTGTGATGATTAAGCAGTGGATTTGTTACTATGACTTAGATAAACGGTATGATAAATGCTGTCAAGAATGCTGAAGTGAACCTTAAATTACTTTGAAGTATTCCATTGCATTACATTATGCAAATGTAAAAGCTTTGTGTTGCAATTCAGTCAGAATTGCTCAGTATTTATACCTCGTATGTCTGATGTTATACAGATGACCAACCAACAGGTTGGATGATTAATGCTGTCTTCCGGATTTTTACTAAGTCAAGTTTTAGAGGTGGTGGAGGTTAAGAGTGAGCAATGAGAAGTTTAATGGTCTTTAAGACTCCTTTCTCTTCTTTCAGTAGACCCTGCCATAAAACTAGGAACTGGCATTCAGAGTTATCCAAGGTCAACACTGGAAACTCTTTTTATGTTTCAATCATGACTACAAGTGGGGCAATTGAGAGAGACACAGACCCTGCTGTGTGCTAGCAAAGCCAGCAAGCAAAGCCAGTTTATTACACTAATCACCAGCATTTATAGTTCTCCAACTTCCACACAAAATTTTCCACTCAGACCCTCTTGTCCTTGTTCCCTTAGCAAACATAATCTTTTTGGTTATCAAGACCCTGTCGACATCCTATTACAAAAACAATGTCCTTGTTAGTATCCTCTTGCATCAGAATGGTCAGTCATGGAATGCTTTTTGTGTCTTCACTTCTTGTTCTTGCCTTGAGTTTATCTGTCCCATGGCTTCTGCTGTACCAGGGTGAGGAAGTTTGCACAGCAATCAGCTTCTGTAGCTGTCTGATCTCCTACTTACAAGCTTTAAGAAAACTGCACTCTAAATATCATGGCAGAGAGAGAGGATGTAAAGGTTGGCTTCTCATGGGGTAAGGATATTTCCTGGATGAAATCTTCCACTTGACCTAGGAATCCATCTTTCCTTATGACCCCCATGGAAAATCTTGTTGAGTTGTCAGAAGGTCCGGTCCAATCCAGCTGTGTTATTCTTGGTTACATAGTAGTTTATAAGTCCTGTGTACCTGTAAATTGAGAAAGAATGAAAACAGGTTTTACACTGTTAAAATCATGGAATGAAATCACCACCCAATTTCCAGTCAAGTGAATGAGTGAATGGTGATGGGGTAAAATTCCACAGTCGGAAAGCAAAATCTGTATCACTCACACAAAGTAATTTAGAAATATAACCAGCAAATTCCAATTACTTTCCAATGTTTTATTCAAGAAATTGATATTCATGACATAGTATCTTGCTATAAAAATTAGAACATCCAATTTCAAAGCTGGTTCTAACATTTCTTGATTTGTGTACTATCTTTCTTAGTTTCCATGGGCCTTAGTCTACAAACTTGTGCCCTAACCAAACCATGAACCTCTTCCAATGAACAAGTTATACTGTTTTCTGTGATCCCAACTTGAAGCAGCATCAAAAAGATCAGTGGACAATCAGCTCTGTTGCATAAACTAAAAATGCCTTCTAGAAGGTAGACTAGGTGGGAGGTGACAGGTGGAAACCACGAGGAAATTAAGGGCTGAGGAGCAGAAATATATTGGTTCCCTAACTGGCGTCACTGCTGTGGAGAAGCAGCCCTTGATCCATTTCCAGTGGAATAAGTTTACTGCAGCTAACTCTTGCCAAACAGCATTTGGTTGTCATTGCATTGAAATGGGGCAGGAGTACCCTGAGACCTCCTCAGTGACAGCTAAGTTTCAGCTGAAATATTGAGGAGCAGCCCAGTGCCAGGCAGTACTTCTACAGCTGCAATAACCAACATGTGCCTTGCAAATCAGTGAAGACATCCTTGTCTGATGAGTAGGATAGAGGATCATGGAATATCACAGATTGAAAAAGACCTCCAAGATTATCACATCTAACCATTTACCCAGCACTGCCAAATTCACCACTAAACCATGCCCCTTAGTGCCACATCTACATGTTTTTAAACATCTCCAGGACTGGTGAGTCACTTGCTTCTCTGGGTAGACTGATCCAGTGCATGAAACCTGTAGCAACCTAAGAACTCAGTAACCTGGGGCTGTTTCATAGACTGGGTGAACATGGAAGTATCAAGCCTCTAGTATTTAGACAAATGAACATAAGGGTCAGAGGTTTTCCAAGATAAGGTCATGGACTTGGGTCTGGGCCAAATGTATAATACAGTCATGATCCACAGGCTTCCCAAGAGTGCAAATGGAAGAAGGAAATTATCCTACTTTACCTTATTGAATAGAGGAATGTGACACATTGCACCAGACTCATGAGACCAGAAAACATATTGGAAGGATTATTTTTCCCCATTAGAAAGATGAACAGTCTTCTCAGATTGTTGGCATCACTTATTGCTAATTAGGTTAGGATGAAAAATGGTTTTGCACCAACCTTAGCCTAAAATAGCATAGGAACATGTTTGCTGAGTCCTCAGCAATCACTTAGAAATAGAAACAGTGATGTCACATGGATCAAGCTCTAGGTGTGTTGTTTTCTGGCCAAACCAACAAAAGCTCTGTGTTTACTCGACAGATTAGCAGACATGCCCGTATCAAAAAACATATCAAATCCAATATAACCATGTTGAATCTAATTTGTGTCCACTGAGCAATAAAGTTGTCAGGGAAACTGCCCAAAACTTGACCAAATACCTCTACTAATCCAAGACGCCAGTTTCTTTCAGGTGAAGTTGAAGAAATACAAACGGAAAATGTAAAATTCCCTTTTGTTTAACTTCTTGCAGAAAATGAAGGCTGAGAAAAATCTCTCTTAGAGCCTGTAAATGTGTATTAAGTTTATTACCCATAATTAGTGGCCATGAATCCTTTTTCTGTGATGAATGTCCAGGTGAATTTCAATAGTTTAGTTTTTTCAGTCGTTAAAGGCGAAAAGTTTCAGTGCTGCTGTCTACAAGAGTTCTATGATACAGATTCTGTAGCAAGTGCTGTGTCCCAGGGTGTGCAATGTCCCAAGATATACTGATGCAATCTTCATGGAAACACTTTCAAAATTGCAATTGCATTGCAGGAACTTTGTAAAGACTTGAGTTATATATTACTGTAATATAGAATTTTGATTAGAATGTATTGTAGTCAGGTAAAATTTACATAAACCGGTAGTTCAGTGAGGCAAAGTTATTGGTGTGCTTTTTTAAATTATGTGTTACCAGTATAGTTTAGAAAAATTTGGTCAGCAACTGCACGGCAGCTCAAATTCAATCTTAAAAATAACAATAGGATCAAGAAAATTTATATTTGTTTAGAAATATTTTCTATATTTTTAATAAAATTCAGATCTATGCCATTGTAACGCCCAAGTCTTGCCACAACAGCCCTTCTATTAAATATCTGTAGCTGCCATGCTTTGTGAAAACTGACCACTGGACTGGGTTTTGGAATACAGAGAGAAATGTGTTACATGTGCAAAATCAATGCTAACAGAAACTGAGCAGTCACTTCTTAGAAAGGCAAGTAAATGGTGTTGTATCAGATTTGTGCTGGAGTGACCAATTCTGTCTACAGTCAAGCACCGATGTGGTGCTTATAAGGATTAGTGGTACTAGAAGGCTGCACTCGGGTGTTACTGGTAACACATCTTCTATCTGAGACTATTTACTATAGAAAGTACAGCTCAGTGGTTTAAATGGACTGTACACATATAGTCACTGAGTGTATGTCACTCAGGTGTGAAAAAGCATGATGGGTCCCTTCTCTGCCAGTTCAGAGATTATGCGAGTTGTTCCCAGCCCAAGCTTTACAATCTCATCTATTTAATTCAAGGTGTAACAGTTTGCTCACAGCTCTACAGATCCCTGTTTCAGTCCATGGCATGTCAATGAAAATGCTGGTTCAGTTTTCCTATTACTGTCTTTTACCTAGCAGTGTTAGGTCTGTTCAAGGCTGGTCTGAATATCACGGAATGGTTTGGGTTGACAGGGACCTTAGAGTCTCGTTCCAAGGCCCTTGCCATGGGCAGAGATGTATTCTACTAGACCAGGCTGCTCAGAGCTCCATCTAAACTAGCCTTGAAAGGCCAAGAAATATGTTGGAGTATCATCAGCTCTCAGTTGATCAGTAACAAAATATTTCTCATATTTAAATGATTGAATTGCTTCACTTTTGCCCTACTTTATAGCTTTTAAAATATTTACTCTTCTTAAAATTCCTTTCTTATCAGTGGTTGAAGTTTCTTCTTATCTCCCAACTTGAGCAGTGCTAGATAGCAGAGACATGCTACTGTGCTAAATGTCTTTTTCTAAAACTTAGGTACAGATCCTGCTTTTCTCATCCTGTCATTATTTTTTTTTTTAAATGGATGAAAGAGGTAACAAATTTGCACAAAAATAAAAGCAGCAGAGACATTCCAGGAAAATTATTTGTTTTCCTGCAAGACTATTCTTTTGAAAGTTACTTTAGATCAGAAAAATGCAATGCTTATCTCTCTAGAGCTTTGGGTCTGACATTTTTTCCATGCTTATATCTCTAATATATTTTCATCTCACACCTGCCCCTGGCATCAGATTATTTCCTGCTCCAGAGACCAGTGAGTGATACCTTCCATGTTCTTATTATGTGATCAGGTGTCAGCTTGCTCTTAACAGCCAGAAAGACAGTGCTGATGTTACTATATGAACAATGATTTTTACTTATGAGCACTGTCTTGTGTGAAGACGAGCATGTTCCTACAGTTCTAACAAAGCCAGCCACTATCAAAGAGCATAAAAACTAACAATGAGAATAACAAGACCTGGAGTTATTTCACAGAGCTTTACAAATAATCCTAAATTCTCCTTCTTGCATATAGTTTACTGCTACTTCTGGAGGTCAGTCCTACGCCTGCTGATTCCAGACCAAAGTGCTATACCAATCTTATTTAAACAATCTGAATTTCTTTCTAATTCCTTTCCCTTTCCTTAAGAGGCAACTCTTCATCATTTTACACCAGAAGTCCTTTTGAATGCCAATCACATGTTCACTTATTTGGCTGGAAAACTGGAAGTGCTACTTGGTTATCTTCTCTTTCTGTGTAATATTTTCATATAGCATCATGCATACATAGGATTTGAATTTAACCAATATTCCAAGCTAAAATAATGTAAGACTTTAGAGCGGAATAACTGCAGATGACACTCAGTGGAAGACCACTCCAGCCTGTACTCTCCAGTATAGTATTAGATTACAAATACAGTAGGATACAGTGAAAAGCTTTATTTTAAGAAAGAGTTGGAAAGAAAATTTAAATGAGTTTACTTATATCTGGATGTTGGATTTCTGTTGATGATATACAGTCCCTCTCTTTTAGGTAGAAACAGGCTATCTGAACAATGTTCAGAAATGGAATGAGACACTGCCTATTCTCACTCTCTCTCAGCAATTTGCTCAGTATAACCTGGTCTCACTCCCTCATTTACTTGCTAATCTCTTATTTCATCAAGTCTATTATTGGACTGTCTTCTCAGTCTGTGGGTAGAAATCAGCTTCACAAAGAGTCATAGTCACAGACAGTGCTCCTGCTCTCCAGCAAGTTAATGACCCTGACACTCTACAGGCAGATGGCACCACACTGGTCACTAATCCACTTCTGGCAAAGCCAGCTGCAAAAGGTCACTTGAGTTCACCTGGCCAACTTTGCCAGAAGTGTGTTAAAGAGAAATGTTCCTGCCTGCTGGCAGAGAAATGAGGGCAGTAACCTTCAGGTGGTAGACAGTGACAGGGAGCCAGAACTCTTAAAGTCTTCAGCTGGCAAGGCTAGTACATGTAAAACTTCTCCATGTGGCTCTGTGCAACCCCGAGTCACTTCGGTGGAGTTACTTGGCTCTCATCAGTACACCTCCAGTTTGACCTGTAGTCTTTTCAGTTGTATTGTAAAGTAAATAAATTACTTGTGGCTACTGTAACTGTAGCACTGAATAACAGTGATAACAGTCAGATTAGTCATAAGAATTATTCATATCATAGTGAGAGAATATCAATGGGCAAATTTTAAAAACTCGGAAGTTTGTTTTGGATGAAGCTTTTATAAGAACAGTCTTTGTTCTGAGATTTCTGGTGTTTTCAGTTTCCACTTGACCTATTTTCCTTAACTTGCTCTCTGAACAAAAATTATTGAGATTGAGACCTACTAGCAGAATAACAGAGTCTAAACCACATAGCTTTACTCTTCAGCAGCTGCTGCCATATGATGATAGCACTTACAACCAATAGGAAGATCTTTGAATAAATCAGTTCCATAATATATCTAAATATTGCTAGCAAGACCGTAGTTATTTAACACATGCTTTATTTTGAAACACTCCTTCAGATGAAATTGGAGAGGCTTATACCTGTAATGCAAATACAGTGTTTTCAAAGTGTTGGGCTTCTACACTGCATAAGGTTCATAGAAAAACCATTATTTGCTTCTCCAAGCCTGTTTATGCAGAAAACAAAGGTATTTCCTTTACTCAACTAGGCCCTAGATAATTAAATAGACTAATTTGACTAATTTAATTAGTTACTATAAAACATATGCATTACAACTCTCCTTGTTGCAGAGTATTCAGTAAATTTAGCAATTCTTTTATCTGAAAACTTTGCTGCCTGTGTTCATAAATATGAACATTTACTTTCTTTTTTATGTGAGTTCTCTAACTCATCTGCTAGGAAGCCACTTTTTTTCAGGACAGTGAATTAAAAGAACTGCTAGAAGAGGATGCATGTTCTTGAGCCAAATACATGACAATGCTGTTGCCAAACAAGATAATAGACCAAAAGAAGTGATAGGCTTGGTGGGGGACTCATAGGGATGCAGTTCCATGGCCTGTAGTAGTCAGACTAGGTGTATGTAGCAATCTTTTCTGTCTGAAACCAGAATAAAACTCCACATGTTCTTAGAATGAAAACAGTGAAGATCCATCACCAACACAAGGTTTTGCAATTGTCTGCACTCTCTATCCTTGCTCCAGCAATCAGCCCAGTGGAAGGTGGTCAAAACAGTTCTGATAAAATCAGTTTAAAGCCAGCATTTGCTCATGACAGATAAGAAACAGAAAAAAAAGAAAAGTCATTTGCCTGATCTGCAGTTTTTGCATTTCCCTTTGTATCAAACCAAAACCAGGGCCCCTATTCAACAGAGTACCCTTCAAGAAGAGTCTTAGAGCCTCTAACCATTAACATTCTTTCTTTCTCTCCTCCCACACCCTTGGCTTCCTCTGCAGCCAGCAGGGTTTGAATGACCTGGAAGGCCATGGACATTTTCTGCTGGAGTGGGCCTCAAATTTTGAGATATATTTATGCAAGAGTATCAATCATGTAATTCAATAGAGGTCAAATACCTTGCAAGTTTTTTTAATTTCTTTTTTTTTGCATTTCCATATAATTGAAAGAATATGTTTGCTAACTTTGCTAAATCACTCCTTCTAACACACAGTACTATGTTACAGTATTAAGGCCATCTGTATTTGTATGTATTCCATACCAACGAATGTCAAGTTCACAGAGTTAAACTCTAATGTAAATGCCAGAGTTTAAATCCTATGAATAATCCAGCATGTATAGGCAATGTGTTTCTCCTGAATTATCTCACCACACGGTATCCTTCAAACAATACTATATTGTGTTGTACAATATAGTATATTGTTCTACATCTTTATATGAAAATATATTACTTAAAAAATTTTATTGCTTTCCTTCTTTCCAAATTACAGTCACTTAATAGTTCATAGTACAATTACCACAAACTATCTATTGGCTAAGGCAAATATTTACAAAACTGGATTGCTAAAAATGACCCTGTTGTGTAGACGGTGCCTTATTTGCAAAGCTCTTAACTTCTACAGCTGCCACAGGAATAATTTTTTTCTATCTCAGTGCAATAGGCAATGAACCTCAAGATATGTATTAGACGTAAGTCTTGCAATGAATTTCCATATGAGGTCTCATGCTACATGTCATTACACCCAATGTCCATAATTTTTTTGACATTTAAAATCCATGGGTATGTTACCTGAAGTTTTCTTCAAAAAGTTTTCAGAACTACTTTAAGCTAACACTGTATCTGTAACTCTATTTTGGGAAAGAAATTCTGTGACAGATCTTATATCAAAGCCAGAAAATTTAGGATTGCCTTTAAAGAAATTAATGTAGTGCCTTTCCAAGGGGAGAAATTCAAATGCAAACATAGCTTTGGAGTATTTTTAAAGAAGCTGGGGCATGATATTAAACCCCACTTTTTATGCCAATCCCCCACCGTTTAATTCCTATGGGTGGAGGTCTATTTTGTGCAACAACTTTACTGAATTTTTATTTCAACCTTTTAAGGGATATATGTGTACCCCTCAGGCATTGCTTTATGGCAGGCTCCCAAATCACAGCAGGAAAAGAGCCAGGGCTTAAACAATACTCATCTACATTTAGGGAGGAAATAAAAAATTTCTGTGCTGTCGCATAATCAGATAATATGACTAAAGAACAAGTGTCACACTCATTGATGGTATCATTTTTCTAACTTCCTCTTACCTGGCTAAATCAGCACCTCACCGTAAGGAAGAAAAAGAGAGAGCACAGCTCATTAGGTTTCTATCCCAGTCCCCAGGATCTGAAGGCAGCTGTAATGTTTAGACATACAGAGTTAAAATAAAGGAAGCCCTGTGTGTAGAGCTTAGACACTGACAAAAGCCAGCACGTTCACAACATATTTGAAACAAATTAATTCTACCTTTTGTTCGGTGAAAATTTTGATATTCTGCTTCTGGTTATCGCATATTTGAATTGTAATCTTTTTTGCAGCTTCAATAGAGGTTCAGATGCCTAAATCAAGACAAATACAGAATGAAAATATGACCTTTGGCCTAAGATTTTTATGATCTAAAAATGAAAAAAGCAGACTATAAAGAACAAAGTAGACGAACAACGAAACAACGGGATAGATATTAGTCATCCTTGTAGACAATGCTCTCAGTGCTTGAGCTGCCAGGCTTTTGTAGGTGTTGGGATAAAACAGGAGGGATTTGAGGCAATGAACCTATATTTTTACACTGTAAATCTCATTTAATGCTGGCTTAATCAGCAAGGAAAGACTTTTTGGAACTTTATACAAAAATGAAAACAATGATCACTTCCTATTATAGTTTACATATGCCTCCTTTAAGTGCCTGATATTTTACTTCTGTGACTGGAAAACTCTGTGTTATATATTTTAGATTGAACTGTTCTGCTTAATGATACATTTGAAGGGACAATAAGACACACAAGGAGAATTGTTTCTGTCTAAGTGTTAGTAAGGTTTTCCAGTAGTCGTCAGCAGCTCTTTAAAGTTCAGTCCAGGTTAAAAGTCATGTAGCTCCTTTCAGTGTTCAAAGGAAGGCAAATCCCTCTGCCAGGGCAGAAATTACTTGCTCAGATGTGCAATTGACTTATCTCCACCCAAATATTTCAATGCCTGGAGGCTTACTACAGATGTTCTCTTTTTGTTCATTGAATATTTTGCAGCCAAGGCACTCATTCGGCTGCAGGAAGAAATTATCAGTCCGTGAAAAGGACATACAGAAAAATCAGACTGTAGTAAAGAAAAAATCCTAAACTGACTCATGGCTGTAGCTTGCAGAACCCAAATAAATTTTAGTCTGGTGAAAGGATCTTAACTGCACACTGGAATCCCATTAGTGACTGGACTACTGATGGATTAACATAGGATTTGATTCTGCTCTTGCACAATTATCTGACTTGTAAGAGACTTCTACAGAAATTAAACAGGTAAAAAGATGTTAATAACTATTCTAAGTATTTAGTCTGGTCATGCCAAATAAAAGAAAAATGACCTCTTTCTAGAATGCATGCTGGTTTTAAAGACCCTGTAAGTTATTTATTCACTTACATCGGAAGTAGGCAGTGGGATGACACTCACATATATAGCCAGACAGGAAGTGTGTACTGATTCTTTCAATTTCAGATGTGCTCCACTGATTGCTGAAAAGAGAGAAGGCTTTAAAAATACTGTGAGTCCATTCTTTTCATTGCATTGATCCTTGTGGCTCCTATGAAGCAATGTCCTGGGTCTCCTAAGATCAAAGAGGTGTCCTGTTAATAGCTGCCAGAGCTACGAGGATCAACATGAGAGCTGCAGCAGCCTTGTCAGCTTCTGACTTGAAAATGAAGAAAATTAAACTATCCTAGTTGTAAAGGATTATGGAAGATTGGATACATTTTCTATGCTGTTTGGGGTTTTTTGTTTTGTTTTTTTTGGGGGGTTTTTCACAGGAATGAAACAACATCTTGGATAAATCTTTATTTGGAAACTTCCACATTTGTATACTTCCTCATGAGAAGAAGTGGAGGGACAGGCCCCACTGTCCTCTCTGGTGACCAGTGACAGGACCCAAGGGAATGGCCTGAAGCTGTGTCAGGGGAGGTTTAGGTTGAATATCAGATAAAAGTTCTTTCCCCAGAGGGTGTTTGAGCACTGGAACTGGCTCCCCAGGGCAGTGGTCACAGCACCAGGCTGACAGAAGCCTTCAAGAAGCGTTTGGACAATGCTCTCAGGCACACGGTGTGGCTCCTGGGGATGGTGCTGTGCAGGGCCAGGAGTTGGACTCGATGATCCTTGTGGGTCCCTTTCAACACAGGACATTCTGTGATTCTGCATGTCAGGTTGACACAATGTACAACGCCATCTTACATTTTTTTCACAACTGGTGTTTGTATTGTCTAGTGTTTTTCCCTCTCTGTCTTACAATTCTTGACATCACATTGCAATTTTGGGTAGAAGGGCCAAATGTTCTAGCAGCCAGCTTAATGTTGTGTGTTATTGGGATACAGTGAGGGTTTGGCTAGGAACTGCAGTTCCTAGATTCTCTTCTAATTCTTTTGGTGTAAATTGCCGGGGCAGATTGGTAAACAGGGCAGACCTAACAAGCCAATAACAACATAAAAAATTAATTTAAAGAAAAGACTGCTTTTTCATAGATGAAAATCATTGAAACCTCAGAAAGATATGGAATTTCATTAATTTGATTTAGCACTAAACACTCAGTGCTGTAGTATTCCTTTCTTACATGCCTGTATCCTTCAGTCTACTGCTAGCTATATGTATTGCACACCTCTTGACAGTAAAGAACTGCTTTCATTATAAACATATTTAATATCTTCCAAGGTTCTGGGAGAGGATCTAAACTCCTCTTTCAAATTGTTTTCATAGATATAACACTGTTTTAGAAAGTGGCATCTCCTTATTTTTTATTAGTTTATTAATTTTATCAATTTATTATTAAACTTAGGATATAGAATCAAGTGCTTCTAACAAAATCTCAATTATCAACAGAAAAAAAAAGCTAAAATGAAAAAACACTTGCTTTTAGCTATAGCCTCCATCTTAACCTGGGAAGCCTGCAGGTTTACAGTTCTGGTCTTGCTTTTTTTTTTTTTCCAGAAGTGTGAAAATTCTGTGTGAGTAGTTTTTTCAGGCCCTTGTTATCCTCTCAGAGCAGGCAGCTGGTGCTGGTCCTGCTGCTCCATTTAAAAAGGCCATCACACCTCCATGACCTCATACTAACTTCTTGCTGTTTCTTCCTCTGTGCCTCATGAGGCTAGGCTAATGTCAAGAACTACAGCCAAGAACCTCTTAATATTGAGTTGCAACATCCATCCTCTTAGCTTGCAGATTTCCTCTCACTTCCAAAATTTCTCCCAAGTAAACTATCGTTCCAAATTCCATATGGTCCCTTAATTTTGAGCATATGAGTAAAGTCACTAGGTTGAAGTTCTGTTACTTATGGCAGTTGTGAAGGGTGGTTTAAAGAAAACCAGCACTGTGGACTCTTTGTACCCCTTTTGCCCAGTTCCAGCCATTCCAGGATCCCAAGGATCAAGTTCTTCCTCGTTCAACATTTTCCAGAAAATAAGGAGAAAATTAATGTTTTCATAAATGTGTGTGTTTGTGGATTCATCTTCAGCACAGATGTCAGTTTCTTATGCTACTGTGCTATTTTTTGTAGCTCTTAAACTGTAAAGCAAAAAGATTTTAGTTACTTGATGGAGCTCAAAAGCACATGGGGACAAAGCAAATCTCTTTACAGTGAAGAAAAAATAGTAATTTATGCCACAGTAACTTTTTTTTCCAGTAATGACTTAGGGTAGATGGAGTAACTTGTATTCTGTTTTCCTTTACTTCGTGTTAATTTTCTATTTAAAAAAATTATTTGGAAACAAGTTAAATAAACATGTTGATCAGCCAGGAGGGTTTCAGTGTTTCTGCTGACACTGGCACAGAGAAGAAAAATGGAAAAACTAAATAAGGCTTGACTTTTACCAAAGCAGCACAAAGTAATAAAAGTTTTCTCCAGTGCAGTGTTTGACATATACACAAATCACAGAATCACAGAAGAGGCTGAGTCAGAAGGGACCCATAGGGGTCCTAAGTGAATAGCCCATACAGGGACTGAACCCACGACCTGGGTGTTATCAGCACCATGCTCTGACCAGCTGAGCTGGGAAGGACAATATGGTCATCCATACATACTGTGGAGAACCATGATTTCAGATACAAACATTGAATTTACACAGAAAGAGGACATCTTAGTGGCAATGAAGTGGCAATGAAAATTTTATTCTCTAATATTTTACTTCTTTTCTTTTGTCTCAAAGTGCTTGGAGATCAACAAGCTGAAACACGAAGTGGAAACAGGATTTGCTCTGTGCATTGTACTAGAAGACAAGTTACTACAATACCACTGGACCACACTTAGAAGAGAAAGCTACAATCATGGCAGTTTCATTTGTGACAAAGTAAATATCTTCACTGATGAACAGATTGACACAAACAATCTTGTTCCACTGTAGAGCAAAAGGAATCACATAAGAAATCTCCCCATCTGCTCTTGCTTCCCTGAGAAGGACTATGGCTCTGCACATTCATTTAAACTCAGCTTTCATACCTTTCTATCCTCTGATCTCATTTCATGTCTTTTCATTGCAAAATAGTTAGGTCTTGAGCTTGACATAGCTGTTAGTGAAAACATATCCTGATTCAAGTTGTTTGCATTAAGCTGTCAGAAAATACTTAATATCATGGATAGTCTGTAAGCTGTTTGGAACAGTGATTACTCCTATTTCAGTGTGCCAGAAGTTCATAATTGGATATTGTATCTTTGAAAACGGCATCTCTGACTTTTTGAATTAGAGGGAAGCCGCACATCTCAAAAAAAGCTTTTTTTCACCTTCCAAGTCAGTAATACGCTATATGAAAGTTTCCTGTCTTTCAGAAACATATTCTCATATTAAAGCATGTCCATTATCTCTTTTTGACCAAAAATTCCTGCACTTTGCCACACACCCCCTAACAGCTCTTTCTAGAACAACTCTCCATCACTGCAGGGTTCTTAGGTTGCCTACCATGACAGTGTTACATAAATATATAAATATATTATTAAACTTTTCCTGTACACTCTGCAAAACAACAAAGAACTAATAAATAGATATTACTATTGACTTTTGCAATCAAACTTTCCCCCATGCTCATTTCCCTTACCTTCATCAGATTACAGGGCTGGACTGGTGTGTTTTGCTGGAAATTACTTTGAGAGGATCTGTTCTTAAAAGTTATTCTGCTGCAAAAGTTCATGTGCATCTGATACACATGAACTGAAAAGAATAATAACAACCTTTTTCTTGATGAATTGTTTTACAATTTCAAGAAACTCATTCTTCCATCAGCTATGCATTTATTTTTCAGCGTGTTCTCCTGGGGGACTCACTGCCTCTAATCGTATGTGTCCCTGTTTATCTTGTTAGCCAACATGTATTTTAAATCTGTAGCAAGTCAGACTAAATTTGTGAGAGTGGTAGAGATTTCATTATCAAGGGTTTGAACGAGTTGTCTATGCATAGATACCTAGTAACACTTACTAAATATTTAAATTATCTACATGACTTTGGCAGATATGCATCAAGACCTCAAAAGACCTTGCAGCCTTTTTATTCACTGAGTCTGCTAGCATCCATTTGATATATAAAATAGCACTCGATACCTGTGTATGAGCAGTTTATTCAAGTCCTGCATGTCCACAGATAAATGTGGAAGCTTGGACACAGTGCACACGCAGATGTTTTTCCGTAAGCATCTGCGGTTTCTTAACCTTAAAGTGAAACCTCCACAAAATTTCTATAAATTTCACAAAAATACTTTGCTGTCTAGAGGGCAGGTTAAAGCTTCACCTCTACCTAGACTGGGGTGCAGAGAACAAATATAGCAAATCATCCACCCTCCTGTGTGGCTTATCTGCTGTCACGTTAAGGATAGGTCATATAATCATAAAATCATGAAATCATAGAGTCACTTGGGCTGAAAGGGGCCTTAAGGGTCATCAAGCTCCAGCCCCCCTGTTGTGGGCAGGGACACCTTCCCCTAGACCACGTTGCTCACTGATGTCTGTCAGGGCTCTGCAGAGCCATTGGTCGCTACCCTCTGGATGCAACCATCCAAGCAACTCCTTACGCACCTAACAGTACATGCATTGAATCCATCTCTCTCCAATTTAGAGAGAGGGATGTTGTGGGTGATGAGGCTTTACAGAAGCCCAGATAAATGACATCTCTAGCCCTTTCATTATTCACTAATGTTTTCACGGTCTTGTAGAAAGGTTGGTCAGGCAGGACTTGCCCTTAGTGAAGCCTTGCTGGCTGTCCCAAATCACCTCCCTTTGTTCCCTGCGCCTTAGCACAGCTTCTAGGAGGATCCGTTCCATGATCTTCCCAGGCGCAGAGGTGAGGCTGACAGGTCAATTTTTGCAGGGTCCTCCTTTCTGCCCTTTTTAAGGTAGGTACAATGCTTCCCTTTACCAGTCACCTGGGACTTTACCTGTGATGCCTTGAGAGGCTACTTAGAAGTGGAGACTAGACAGGAGTAAGTGAATAAAGGTGGATATTTATTTGAAAGGCCTTCGAAGGTACACCCTGGGGAGCCAAAGGCTATTGCCAAGATGGATCCCAAGATGGGCTTCAGGTCACGAGTTCTTCACACTTTTATAGGTTTGGTTCATCTGCATATCAGCATAAATTAGCCAATTAAAATTTTAGCTAAATGATGCAATTTCCCCANCAATTTCCCCAATCTTACGCTCCTTCTCAAGATGTTGGTTTACACATTTCGGGCCTAGGACAGTCTGGGTGTCCTTGAAGAGCAGGCTTGGAGAGGATTTGTTATGACTGCCTGGCCTGAGAGAACAGCAGCTAACAGGCTGCAAGAAACTTTACAGTTACACACTAGGCAGTACAGGATTTGAAAATATAAAAGTGAAAACCCAAGGCATCACCTGACTATCATGATTTTTCAAGTATCACAGAGAGTGGTTTCGCAGCTACATCAGCCAACTCCCTCAGGACTCTGGAATGCATCTCATCAGGTACCATAGACTTTCATATATTCGTGTTCCTCATGTTGTCATAAACCTGATCTTTACTTCAAGTGGGAAGTATTTTGTCCCCACAGTCCCCATGCTGGTTTTCACCCTTTGACTGGTGTAGGAAGAGAGTTTTCTAATACAACCTTAACTGCAAAATGAACTCTGTAGTACTTAAGTAGGGACTTAAGTTACTGATACAGCCTGAATATGACATGGTTAACAAACCAATTAATCATAACTTCTCTGAAGCCCTGTCCTCCTTAGCCTATTTTTCATAGCACTAGTAGCAACTCGTTGATCCCAAATGAGAAAGTCCAAAATGCATTCACAAATATATTTACGTCAATTCAGAACCCAACTTCTTATTTCAGTCTGAGTATTTTCTTGATTTCTAGGCTTAAATGCTTGAAGGGAATATGGAATTAGTGACCTCACAAAGTCTTTTGCACATTAGATGTCTGTAGTTCTTCACTTAGGCTGCTATGATCATTGAAGGACTCCATTTTATTCAACTCTTTCTAAACTGAGCATATATCAAGAAAATATTTCGAGGGTGTTTTCCTTTGCTGTCCTACCCTTATTTCCTTCCTTTTCCCTCTTCAGAACTGCTTTCAAACTACTGGAAAACTTACAGATTATCACCCAGCCTCCCCTCACAAAGATGCCTTATCTTCAGTTTGTCACCATTTGAAAAATCTGCATCTTGGCTATGGATATGTCTGTACGAAATTATTTCACTTCTTGTGACTTAAAAATGGGAGAAAGACTAAGAATAGGTATAATGACAATTGTGCATGTGTTATTTGCTTTAGTCTTTCAAGACAGTTTGAATGATTTTAACATGCACTCAGGTAGTGCATTTTCTAACAAATTTAAGACTTGTAAAACCCATTTACATTTCTTGCCATAATTCTATCCAGGTTAAGCCTTGGCTCTCAAAGCATTCTGCATAGCCAAAGGGTAACTGGGGAACCATATTGCACAATTTGAAGTTTGATATTGTGATCCAAGGGAGCAAAATAACATTTAAGTGCTAGTTGAGATAATCTAGCAAAACAACAGGACACTATTTCACCAGCTTCCTGTTTCAATTACTTGAAGATAAATGGTTCATTATTATAAAGAAAAGTTGCCATTCAGAGCAAAAAGGGATTTCCAAGTTCTCCGTCTCTGCCAGGTTTTTTATTGGACAGTGAATCACATGTATAATTTAATCCTTACCCACACAGCGTCACTGAGAAGAAGCTTGGGGATTTTTTTGAAGTTTCAGGTTCAGATAGCAGCCAAAAAATTTATGTATCTCCTTAACTATTTCCCCATCTATATTCCTGAGTTTGTAATTCCCTCACTGAGGAATTGTAGGTAATGCAAATGGGATTCTTTTTATGTGTGTGTACTGTTTGTTCTTTAAATGCTTATTAGTAGCTGTTTGTTACTCAAAGGATTTTACCCTGTTTTCATCTCTCTTCCTTTTTGCAGCAGGTGTTACATAATGGTCCACTTTAACTGTTTCAAATAATTTGTTCCCTCTATTCCCCATGTCAAAAGTGGTGACTTCAGATTTTCTTTGCTCTGTTACACTCTCAGAAATGCTCGTTGCACATTAAGGAACTGAAGGCACATATTTTGCCCGGATGAAATACTGGGAGCTTTCAGGGCCCTTGTCAAACAGCAGGGAAGGAAAGGAAAATGGAGGGTGGGGCGNGAAAAGTCCTTTCTCTTGTATTCATAGGTTCATCCTTCACGATTTGCTGTTCATGGTGTCTTTCAAGTCGTGCTGCTTCCCAAATCCAGACTTCTATTTTTTCACTTCTTACCCTTTGGTACTGTGTTATAAAAAATTTGTTTCAATTAGTTAAACAATTGTTTAAAAACTTGGTTATAAGTTGTATATGATTTTATTTGTCAATTAAACAAATATATTCAGTGCAGAAAAATTATCCTTACCCACAACAATTACCAGAACTGCATTCATTTAAAGCAACACAGTGTGTGCCTGACAGCTCAGCCAAGGCAATACAAAGTATACTAAGTTTACACTTCAGAAAAAAAGTACTTTTTTCTTTCAAGTTTTTCTGTGGAATATGTATTTATAAAATATTTTTGAACCCCTGTGTTAAGGCTGGGAACAGACGAACAGGTCACTGACCTGGCCGGGGCCTAAAGCTAAACCAGCTGAGCAGGATGTGAGAAACTACTGGGCATGACATGAGAAAACTGCTGTGAGTAAAAATCACCAGTATGAGGCAATAACAATGTTACTTATCATAAAGAATAGATGGATTGCAGAGGTTGTAAAGGGAAGTTATGTGAGGTACAGACAAGCTTTATAGAGATTTGAAGGGAATATCAGGGACTTTTCAGGGAGCAGATATGGACAAAATATCAGAATGCCAAATAGCTGTCCCAAAACAAGAACCAGCGGAGAAAAAATCAGGTGGGGTGGATATTTCTTTAGGAAAGAATGAGTGTGTTAAAAAGGAAAACTCTGGGAGAGGGTAATAAGAGAATACAAGGGGTCACAAGTCAAATCATAGGGCTATTTGGGGGCCTGTTTGACAGCCCTGCATTTTGGAACAGAGCAATAAATCTGCTATTTCCACTGTGCTCGTGTATGACTTGCTTTTGCAGACAGAAGGGAACTGGTGTCATTCCCACATTGACAAAAAGCCACTGCAGCTTTCATCCTCCTGCTATTGGTGAAAAACTGGAGGTGCTGTCTGACATCTTCACCCTTCCACAGCCTCCTTTATCATCACAAACTTCCTCCTAACACTTCTGGCTCCTGCAAATTTCCTAAATTATAGCTTTTGAATTGTTACACTTTTCAGTAGATTCTTTGTAACTACTCTTTCTTCAGTCCAGAGATTGCTTCTGTCTCTTCCTTGATTAGCTTTGAAGCAAAAAGAGGGAGAGGTGAGCCAGTGGCTATGACTGTATAAGGCAAAACTTGAGCACTAAGCTCAACCTCTGTTTCACCTAGGATATTCCAAGGTCTATGTTGATTTTGAAACTGGAAGTCTTTCACTTGGGAGGAATGATATTCCCGCTTTTCATTGTGTGAAAACAAAACTATTTTTGATAGGAAATTTCATTATGCAACAAATAGCCACAAATGAGGTGGAATAAGGAGATATACTTAAACCATTTATTTGCCTAGGAAATAACTCATTTTGCCTGTTTGTTTTGCTTGAGGATGTTATTGGATACAACCTACCTACAGCTGTGGAGAGTTGTGCTCACAAAGTGAAGCAATTTGATGGCTGTCCAGAGTAGAGCCATTTAACATTCTGAGGAGCCATTTCCTACAAGCCTGTTTAAAGCTTTACGGTTTTAATGTAGGAAATTTCTGAAAGAACTACAGATGCTGAAACTAAAATTAAACATGTTAGAAAACAGCATGCAGTTTTTTCTCCATTCTATGCTTCTTCTTGTAGACTAATGATTTAGATGAAGGGTATGAGGGCTAATGAACACATGGTGGGACTTTATATAGGGTATCAAAGCTGGTGCTACCCCCATACATCTACCTCTAAAACCTCAACTCAGATCAGAAAAAAAGTATTTGATAATATCTAGTTCAATTACCATGACCTTAAAACTTGGAAGTGTCAATGAAAGTCAGTGTATCAATGAAAGTCACACTTCTGCTGTCTGAAAGAAGTTGTCTTTTAGAACACCACCTGGAAATGTGAGAATATCTGTGGGAAATAGACATCTCACTAGTCAGTGGAAATACGGAGTGTCACATGGTTTGTCGCGCCATTAGATTGTGACAGCTCTTCCCTTAGCAGGCAGCAGTAGGCATGGTGAAGGACTGACGTGTTGTGAATAATAAAACTGAAGTGGATTCGCAAACTTTCAGCAGTCAGTGGGGTAGCTTGTCATACAGTATGAGTTGCAATGTTCTTCTCTCATATAAGGTTGGTCCTTATCACATTTGCAGTGTTTTCTGAACTATCAGGTTTGTACCTGCAGGATCTTGGAACAAGTTTTGAGAGTTGCATGGGCCAAAGAAATGACATATTGAACGGTCATTCCCTGGTTCGCAGAGGTCTGGCTGAGGCTCTTGCTCTCGAGACCAGCAGGTTAGTGTTACTCTGGGCTGTTACTGGCTCATCCAAAGTGAGGTATGTATCTCTACACAACCTTTCACAAAGCAATCACTTTCAGTAACTGAATGAGATGACTTTGCCTAAATGAGGGTGCAAGAAACCTGATGAGAAAAAGGTTGAGAAACACATCTCAGTTTCTTTCAGGTTCACCTCCACAAAGAATCACAGAATGGGTCAGGTTGGCAGGGACCACAGTGGGCCATCTGGTCCAACCTCCCTGCTCGAACAGGGTCATCCTAGAGCATATTGCTCAGGGTTGTGTCAAGATGGTTCTTGAATATCTCCAGTGAGGGAGACTCCACAATCTCTCTGGGCAGCCTGTTACAGTGCGCAGTCACCTGCACAGTAAGAAAGTTCTTCCTCACATTTAGGTGGAACTCCCCGTGCATCAGTTTCTGCCCCTTGCTTCTTGTCCTATTGCCTGGCACCACTGAGCAGAGCCTGGATCCAGCCTCTTGGCACCCTCCCTTCAGATACTGACAGACATTGATGAGGTCACTTCTCAGTCGTCTCTTCTCAAGGCTGAAAAGGCCCAGCTGTCACAGCCTTTGCTCGTAAGAGAGATGCTCCAGCCTCATAATCATATTTGTTGCCCTCCACTGGACTCATTCCAGGAGCTCCATGTCTCTCTTGAGTTGAGGAGCACAGAATTGGACAAAATACTCCAGATATGTCTCTAGGAAAGCATTGTTCCTTCTCTGAAATCTAGGCATTCTTTCAAGGGACATGTTGTTTCCTCTCTTTACCAAACATATATTGTTATATGCTATATACCACTCATACATCATTTTTTCTGAATATTTTGTCCCAAAGAAGTGACTAGGAGATGACTTCTTTGAGAAGGCTGCAGGACTGAATCCTTGAACCTTGTAATTTTTCTTTCTTTCAATTCTTTTTTTAATACAATGAATAGATTGTTTATTAGTTTAGACATTACTCTGTGATGTGTTTTCGTGACCTCATATATAAACTTCCTGCTGCCAAAATACCACTCTTCATTTAAAAACCATTATGTGGTCTCAGTAATTGCCAAAACGCATCTCTGTTTTGCTGAGATCTGAGTATCTCTCCAACCCATGCTGCTTTGAATGCTATTAAAAAAATTCATTATCTGAATCAGGTAAAATTCATGTTGTGTGCAAGAACTAAAAATATTCTGCAAGTATTGGTGGCATGTTGTGGAATTGGGTTCCTATCTAGTTCTGCATGGAGGGATACAATGTGGCTTAGACAAAGAAGCTTCATTAAGGTACAAGAGCTTTCATTAGAAGCTACTGCATCTGTATGATGTACAACTGCACAATTCCAAAACCAATGTTGGAGCTATTACCATGAAAACCTTGTTAACTGGACTTTCAGTTGACTTCTAGCTCCCAGGTGTGATCACCTAAGGGCCAAGGACCCCTTAATAGTGTCTTTTGATGGTAGATCGTGGTTTGTCATGTGTGTTGCCTTACATATGGTTGCAAAAACCTTTCGGTGTTTATGCCATAAGACTGGATTCAAAAATACAGAAAACTCCTACCTTCACCGTAGGAACTCTGAGTAATGCTGGACAGGTTGCATTAGTAAGAGTGAGAATAGCATTTTCTTACCTCTCTGGGGTCTTGGCATAGCAGTAAGAATGATTGTGAAATACCAAGAATTCATGGGTACAGATGAAGAACACACTGCTAAAGCAAGTTTTATAATTGACACCATTCTTGGTGATGTTATAACCACAAGCTTATTGTCTCCTCCATGACTTCAGTCCAACTTGGGAACTACTTTTCATCTGTACTGAGGATTCAGCTGCACATTTTAGGTTTTGCCAATTTACCATGTAGCAATACTTGCACCTAGAACAGCTCACTGTCAAATCCTGAGTTTGGTGTATTATTTGATTGGAATCTATTTATAAAAAATAATTATTTCTATATTCATACGGTAAAATTGCTACAATTCTGTATCCCGCTTTGCATAAGCTTTGAAGAATTTAATTATGATTCTCCCAGCAGCTTAAATTCTGGTTTTTATGCCTATCCCTGTACAGTGTCAACTTCTATCCCTCAGTTTAAGGTGCATGCATAATGCTAAAACTGCATGAAAATGAATAGTATTAAGTTTTCTGTCTTTTGTTTTGGCTTTAAAAAAATGAGTCTTTATTTTCCTTCAGCTGTGTTCCGAATTTCATTTTCTTAGCAATAAGGCAAAGGAAAAATATTTGATAGTTTTGTGAACTTCTCCCCAGAGCACAGAAGTTGGTAGTTTATTAGTATTTTAAGACAAACCACTCATTCTGGGGCGAAGGGTAGTAGTCCTTCGTTAATTTTGCTGAGGTATAATGTAGGATATTCTCCTAAATATGAGTATTTTGTAGAATGCTTGTGGTATATATTAAAATTCCCATGCTCTCATGTAAACAAACATTTATTTCTAGCATAGGTACTGTACATTAATAAAGTGTTCTTTACACTGGGAACCTTCATGTTTCTAGCTCCAGCATTAATGAAGAAACAGTAACATGAGCTGCAAGCAGCAAGCCCAGCTGAGGGCACTGCTGAAACTGGCTGCTTTGCACAGACAAGGAAGGAACTAGATTTATGAGTCAAGATAAAAGGACCTTTTTCCCCTCCATTAACATCACTTAATTCAACTGTTTAACTTCTTTCCCAATCTGTCAGATCGGGTCTGCACATTGTATGTACTCAGATCCCTGCTGATAGCAAGAGAAAGAGCATCTGCTTGCTCAGGAGAAACTTTTGGAACCAAAGGCTGAAATATTATCCTCTTCCTCCCCCCACCTCAAACTCATTCTCTTCTTCCCACACAAACATACACATTATTTCCTGTCATTTATCTTTACTGATTCCTGTTTTCACTCTTCTACACCCTCCTACATTCCTTTTACATACACATATACAAATGTATATGCATACACACATGTATTTATTTGAACATATATAAAACCTGCAACGGATTGGCCCCTCTACATATAGCTGACAGGACACTTTCAAAAAACCCCACTTCCTAACAGATATATTTTCTTTTAGTGGTAATTGGGCTCAAGAGAAAAGTGAAAGCCTAGAATTGAATATATAACAATATAAGTGATATAAATGTGAATTCCTGAGGTGATGGTTGAATGGAAGAGTGTATACCAAAATTAAATTTCAATTTATAATAGAGAAACCTCTAAGGAGCAAAGTACTTACAAAGAGCAATATGAAGCCAAAAACACAAAGGGAAAGAAAGAAAATAACTCAGTTTTTAACAAGTTATTTAAAACTCTTCAAGAGAAAATCTTAATCTTTTTCTCTTGAATAAATAATGCAATATGGCAAGGACACCTGAAAGCTGAAACAGAACTCTAGGTAAGCAAAAAATATATCCTTTACCATGAAAAGTATCCACCCACAGACGGTAGTAGTAACAACCAATAAAATAGAGCTGGAGCTTATAAAACACATAATTTCAGTCACAATTAATTATAAAAACTTGAAACAGAAGAGTTGCTTGCAGCATGGTGAGGAGAATTTTCATTCCTTCTCAACATATTTGCTATAAAGAGTTCCCACACACTAATTAAATGCAGTATTTTTGTGGTTATTTTCCACACAGGAGTTAATTTTTTTGCAGTCTTGGAAAGAAGCTTTGCTCAGGCCTTTTAGTTAGCAACAAAAAGAATAAACCACTGCACTAGTTATACCTTCTCTTCCACAGTACTCTGTCACTTTGCATATAATTTTATATTTTTATCTCAGCTGGCTGTGATCACAACCAAAATGGTGTATCAGACCATCAAATGTCTGCTTCAGATTCCAGAAAAGAAGAGTACAAGAAACATGGAAGTTTCTATTTTGTGTGAGAGAGGTCCAGTTAAACAGCAGAGCAAGTCAAGGAGCTTAACTCTAGGAGAGCAGACTGGAGAAGAAAAGAGACCTTGTGACTGTAGTGGTGAGACTTCAACAGTGATGACCAAATTCAAATGACAGCACAAGCCTCTCAAAGGATTAGTGATAGATTATTATAAAAATATAGATAATAGGTCAATTGCAAAAGCCAGTGTTAGTGAATAGGGCAGAATCTAGCATCCAGCAGAGTCATGTCTGCTGTAGCTCCATGGTCTCAGTTCCAACAAGCAAGAAGGCCACACAAAGACAGCACACATATACATCCCACATTAGCATCTATACACAGCAAGGTACACAGAGACAGAAACTGAGCTCTCATACAGAAACAAGGAGTATTTATGGCCTCATTCTCCTCCCCTCTCTGCCTGAGTGGGATTGAGGACTGCTAATATGTCTGTGTGTTTGTACATCAATCCCTCCATCAGCTGGTCTTAGAGACAACCTATTCAGTCACTCCCACTACTCCTCTCTCCCTCATCTTGATGGGTTTCACACCTGTACACTGGGGCTGAGCCTCTTCCAGGACGCATGCAGGAGGGGCTCAGATAGTATGTCACTTCTTCTGAGGTCTTAATTTGGGTTCCCTGCCTGCTACAATGTCCCTGTACTCATCTGGGTTTGTGTAGATGGGCCTGTGATGAAGTGGTGGCTCATGTGACTGTGCCATCCAGGGCAGGGGATTGTTTGAGGTCCCCAGATGTTTTTATGTGTCTATGCTCCTCTGTGTGTGTGCAGATGAGTTTTTATCACATAACTCAACAATCAAGAAATTATTAAATACGATGTTGCTTGGGAAAAGGAAAAAAAAAAAAAAAAGAAGATGTTGGGTTAGGAATCAGTTCCCCGGAACAGAAAGTGTTACAGGGAGGAACTGAAAAACAATGTGTTGTGTATAATGATGTTTGTCAGTAAATTAAGGCTATCCCTGTGAAACAATGGATTTCTGGAGCCAAACCCCAAAATGCGATCAAGCACTGCACTCCCAGGAATGTGCAACAGTACTGCAGTCCCAAGGAAGGCAGCCCAGTCAGCAATGTATGGGCAGAGAGTCTGCTTAAGCAGGTCTGGATTTTCGCAGACTGATCTTTTGAAGGTGTGTAAATACTCAGAGATTATTTTTTATTGAATCTTACTTGAAGAATTCCAGACCCCCACAAAGATTAATTAGGTGCTCTGTCTTAATCAGGGTAGTCTATACTGTTCAGTCTCTTGCAGACTTTATCATCCCTCTATTTAATTCCTGGTTGTAGACTTTAATGTCTAGAGTTGCTATATTCTAAACTTTTACTTTCAGGACTTGTTTTGAGTACTTTTGATGGATGAAAGCCTATTCATATCTTGATATACACATCCTGTTATAAGTTTTTCCTTGGGAATTAAAAAATACTATAATGCAGCTCATTATTATTTTAATCATTGGGAAAAAATTAACCAAATTAGTACTGAATTTTAGAAACATGTTTGATTTGTGCCTATCTGACTATTTTAAAATGGCATTAGGATCCAAGATAGCAAAACATATAACAAACAAGAATTTTGTTATATTTATTTTAAATACAGGTATTGCTTCTTCGGTATTCCATTTCTCATTCATATAAAATCTAGATTTTCAATGTATTTAAATATTAGAATTTTCTTGCCTGTTCTAGCAAGATGAAGTGATAGGAACCCAGAAGTTTGAGCCAGTTATTATCATCTAAATATTTGTAGTAGAATAAAAAACTGCATGAAATTTGCTTTTAATTCAGTCTAAGTGTTTGCTCAAAATTTCAATTTCAAGAGTACTGTCTGAAGCTGATGCTGGCACTCTGAATGTCAACAGACATTTGAGTTTTCTCGTCAGTAAACAAGTAGTCACAATATACATTGTCAAACAATGGGGATTATTTATTAAATATATACAAAAGATTGTTTATTCAAAACTGCTTGGCTAGTTATGTGAAAAACTTCCTTTTTCAAAGCACAGTGCACAGCAACTTAAGAAATTACTAATCCTAGTTTGTCTCTGACAACATCTTGAGACAGATGCTCGAGAGGGGGACACAAAACAAACCTTAAGTGCAAAATTATAGTATGGCTTGCTTATAGGAAGAATGTTTATTACGCCCCACTAGGTCTTGTCTCACGTACTTTACCATAGAGATTTATATTTTATTTGATCAGACAGGGATTATCTGGAAAGACTGAGAAAGAGAGAGAGGTTGTGACCTCCTTGTGCTTCTGACTAACGCCACAAAGCACAGACTTTGTATTTGTATATAGCTGCAAAAGGTCCTGATGGATGACATGTTTCAGCAAAAAGAAGGAATAAGTTCTGCAATTTTAAAGTTTAGTGTAAAAACCTTGGTGCTTCACAGTCGTGATTTTATTTGAAGAGTTTCCCATTGCAATAAATGATGGTTACAATTCATGTAGTATCATAACACAGATGTATGCCTTCATTAAATACTGCATGGAATTCCAAACAAGAAATGTGAAACCAGCCCATTGATGTCCAAAATAGTTTATTCAGAATGATATTTTATCCCTTCCTGATAGTTCTTGTTTTAAAAACATCCAACAGAAACCTAAATTTCTCTAAAAGAAAGACCCTTCACTGTAGAAATTCAGCATCAATTAGGCTTCAAAGAATGTGATCCTCTGAGGGAAATCACACTTCTGTAGATATTATTGCTGAAAGTATTTTTTCATAATGTGTAAATACTGTTCAAGCTGCTTGAAAAATTTAGCCAAATCAAACAAAACAAAACAAAAAAACCCAGTTGGTTTCATAGATTAAAGAGAGTTTATTTCAAGATCATTTGCTGTGTAAAGTCATCTATCTTTAAAAAGTTATGAAAGTGATTTCTCTGTTATTTATAGCTCTCAGGTGAACAATTCAAGGAGAACAAAACAAACAAAATTGCTGGTAATCTTAAATCATAAAATGCTAATTTTGAAGCATTCAAGATTCCTAACTAAAGTGCCTTTAATTTGAGAAGACAGATACTGTGTGAAGGAACATATGGCAGACTTTACTTAAGACTGTGGAATTCTTTGCTTTCATTATTTTTTGTCAGAATTGAAACAATCTTTATGTCTGTGGAATTTTTTTTGCTTATATGTGATAAGAAAATGACATTAAAATTTTTTTCTCATGCTGAAGGTTAAGTAAAGAAGAGAATTTTAAAAAGATAACATGCTGGACTGCAATCTGCCCAAATATCACTTTTATTATTGAGTACAAAAATAACTAATTTTTTTTTCCAGGTACTGGAAAACTCATGGGTTTCTGAATGGATTTTATTTACCCAGTGTGTAAAACACTTTTATTCTGTATTAATGACCGAGAGTTGTTACAATTTGACAGGTGTTAAACAATGAAATTAATAGGCTTTTTCCATACTGGTGTTGTATTCACATCAGTGGAGATGGCACAAATTTGAAGTTTTGGATTCAGTTCCAGAAGGAGTTTTGACTGAATCAGGTCCTTAATCTCCCAATAAATATCTTCTTCTTACTTGATCTTTACTTAATGTGCACAGAACTATATTCTTTTGTCAGAAGGAAGAAAAATGGAAGCCAAATTTCTGACAGCCTAGCAGAGCAAAACTGCCTATGCCTTTCTGTGTAGCCAATGCACATATTTTGGTCTAAAGAATCAGATCTCATAAAAGCTTGAGAAGCAAATTAGAGATGAATGAAATATTACTTCATTTGGACTGCTTTCCAGCTGATATCTCATGCCTGTTAAGGGATTGTTATTTCTTTCTCTTTAAAGTTTCCATTTACAGATGTGCTTCTGAACATGGTCTAAACAATTTTATGTCTTGACAGGGCTGAGCAGCTTGGTTAAATATTCCACTGAGATATAGTAGTTAAAAGCTTGACTAATTTACTTACATATCTTTCTAGTGCCATGTGAGATGTTGCAGGATGCCATGGTTTCTAGTTAGTGCTGCAGAATAGTATAGATACCCTGCAAATGCTGTACTGTATCTGGCAGACTTACCAAGTTATCTTGGGAAACTTGGAGCTTCTGAGGAATCAGAAGGCACCTATTGTGCAGATGATTGTGTCGTGCCCTGGGAAGTCAGTTCACCCTTAACATACTTACAGTTCATCTGTGTCTGAATCAAATTGTAGTTGTCCAACTTTCTATTATAATCAGATGTCTACCCGACTTTAGTACAAACCATGGTTCATAGTGTGGGAGTCTGATGTTCACTGAAATGCCATACATTTGCCAGGGCATAAGCACAGGCCTATCAAATATGACTCAGGATATATAGGAGACTTACGTCCATCCAGGTTGCCAGCAGGCAACAAGGTGGGGTTACCAAGATGGGAGTAAAAAATTTCTTTAAATGTGAATGGTTTTTAACTGTTAAGTGGAAAGAGAATACCCACCATGCCATAAAACTAAACAAAGAATCTTTTGTGCAGTTTCCAAACAAGGAAAAGTCTTAGCTTAGGAGCATTTTAGTGCTCAAATTTTTTAGAATCTCTTGCAGCTTCTCTAGAAGAAATTCTTAACAACTGTCTTCTGAAATCCTTCTATACTTCTGTTCATGTACCAGAAGATATTTGAAAATAGTACAGAGGAGTTTGAGAATGGATACTGCAGCACAATACCCAGTCTGATGCTAGGAAGACACATTGTACAAAGATATTCTCATTCAGTGGCTGAAGTACAATTTAGTTATCCATGTGACAAAGAAGTTGTATATGCAAAACTACGTAACACTAATGAACAAATAAGTTATGCTATATTTATCTGATCACCTGTGTCATCACAGCTTTCAATTATTAGTCATCACTTCCAGGATTCTTAGAATCCTAGAATTATTGAGCCATTAAGGCTGGAAAAGACCTCAAAAAGAAAAAAAAAACACACAAAAAAAAGGAAAAAAGGTGGACCCACTTTGTGTTATTGAGACTTTTACCTTTGGCCTTAGCCTATCAATCCAGCCTATCCAGATCCCTCTGTAAAGCCATCTTACCCTCCAGTAGATCAGCAATCCTGTCCAACTTTGAGTCATCTGCAAAACGTGCTAGGGCTGCACTTGATCCTCTGGTGTAGATAATTGAGAAAGATACTAAGCAGAACTGGCTTAATAATAATGTATACTATATAATTATTATGTATATTATATATATATCTATAATACTTCATAATCCTGAGCCTGGGAAACACCGCTAGTAACCAGATGCCACCTGGATGTAGCATAATTCACCACCGCTCCCCAGACCCAGCCATCCAGCCAGCTTTAACCCAGTGAAGAGTGCACCTGTCCAAGCAATGGGCTGCCAGCTGCTGGAGAATGCTGTGGGAGACAGTATCGAAGGCTTTACTGCAGTCCAAGTAGACAGCATCCACAGCCTTTGCCTCATCCACCAGGCAGGTCTCCTGGTCATAAAAGGAGATCAGGTTGGTCAGGCAGGACCTGCCTTTCCTAAACCCACTCTGGCTAGGCCTGATGCCCTGGATGTACTGTTCATGACGTGTGATTGCATTCAAGATAATCTGTTCCATAACCTTCCCCACCATAGAGGTCAGGGTGAGAGGTCTGCAGTTCCCTGGATCATCCTTTTGACCCTTCCTGTAGATGGGTGTCACACTGGCCAACCTCCAGCCATCTGTGATCTCCGTGGTTAATCAGAACTGATGATAAATGATGGAGTNCAGACCCAGCCATCCAGCCAGCTTTAACCCAGTGAAGAGTGCACCTGTCCAAGCAATGGGCTGCCAGCTGCTGGAGAATGCTGTGGGAGACAGTATCGAAGGCTTTACTGCAGTCCAAGTAGACAGCATCCACAGCCTTTGCCTCATCCACCAGGCAGGTCTCCTGGTCATAAAAGGAGATCAGGTTGGTCAGGCAGGACCTGCCTTTCCTAAACCCACTCTGGCTAGGCCTGATGCCCTGGATGTACTGTTCATGACGTGTGATTGCATTCAAGATAATCTGTTCCATAACCTTCCCCACCATAGAGGTCAGGGTGAGAGGTCTGCAGTTCCCTGGATCATCCTTTTGACCCTTCCTGTAGATGGGTGTCACACTGGCCAACCTCCAGCCATCTGTGATCTCCGTGGTTAATCAGAACTGATGATAAATGACCAGCTCCCTCAGTATGTTTTGGGACATACATCAATTGGAACTGATGAAATTAATTTGGGAAGTCTAAAGTTTTATAAGGGTTAGGTGAATCCAACGAATGTTCTGTGTATCTGAGACTGCATCTTGCCCTTTCTAGCACAGAGTGCTGAGTTTGCAATACTTTGTAAATCAGGAAATAAAAACACCTGGTTACAATTTAGCACCATTTTCTTTGGCTGGGCTAAAGGGCTAGTCTTGTGATCTTTTATTGCTCTTGAATTCCCTCATTAACTCTTTCAAGCATACTTTTTATTGCATTTTTTTAAATCCACGACAATATAAGATGTCTGATACTATCACTGATTAATAAGAGCAGTCTTTATTGTAAAGGACCAGACACCTCAGCTTTCCTGTGACACTATTTTAACTTCCAGTAATATTCCCAGTAAATTAGGCCCAAGCTGTGCAGAATTCAGCACTGCATCTTAAGGCTACCAAGAGGTCACATACAACGAGGCTGTATACTTATCTTTGCTCCTGCATGCATTGCTGGGCTTGCAAGTTCTTGATTGAAGAGGAAAATCTCCCCTGCTATTGCTGTCCTGCTTAGCTGACCAGAAAGTCTAGTCATTGCAGTATCACTTACCAGCATACTATTTCAAACTTAACCTTCCAAACCTAACACCTGCAGTATTCTCATAAAAATGAATGGATATTCACTTCATTTAATTCCCGCAGTGCAATATTATAGCTCTGATTCAGAGTAACACTATGAGAGCTTTGCACAATGTGGGCAGTTCATTTGAATGGAGCTTGGGCCATCTTGGAAGGTCTGATATTGTTAAAATTTTACATTAGGACATCGGCAGGCTCTGGTCCTCTTTATTACATAGAATATTAAGGTAGTCCAATGACATATTTTTCTTACTTTGATTTTAATTGCTTTATATTAAAAAAATCTCTAAGCTTACATTCTTACTGTGATAATTCCATTTCCTAAACCAGTAAGATACAAGGCTGGTGCTGGTGTGTGATGGCAGAAAAGGGTGGAGATTCTTAGATAGCAGAGACTAGGTATGTTCTTATATTTACAATATGGTCTCTAATAGGGTCAAGAAATATTGATATGATGTGGTCAGAAACTGCTTTGGGAAAATTGTTTTGTCTGTTGCATGTTCATACATGCATAGTTAAAAATGAAGCTGCTGTCTGTCTTTCAAGCACACTTTTATGCACGTTTGTTTACTGATGTTCCTAACTTGATGGTACATCAGTGTCATATTTTCTGTTCTCTCATTAATTCCTGAATAAATTAAGTATATTTTATTCAACAATTTCATTTAATATCTTCTCTTTCCCTTCGTGTTCTAATTTTTTTTAAATATCAAAATCAGAAATGAAAACAAATTCATGTGAAACCTTTGACATGGTTTCATCTGTTGCTCTATGCCTTAGACTATCACGAATTTTACTCTAGGATTATGTGCAAAGACACAGAGGAAGTAAACTAATTAAAACAATAGGTTGTTACTGTGAATTATTCTACTGATTTAAAAGCATTCTAAATTACAGAAGGTATGCTGACATGTCTCTTCACTCAGATTCTTAAATTGCAGTAAACAAATGAAATGCATTATTTTTATTATCTTGCTGTCAAATGCAAGTCTTTTCACTTCTACACATGTATTTGTACTTGTTCATAATCTTTTCTCTTGGGTGACAGAAGAATGTGCTTTCCAATGAAAAAACTGGCAACAGTTTATCAACATATACTTGCAATTAAATATTCAGTAAGAATTAAAAGCACATTAAGGCCATCCTACATTTGTTCACCCTCTGGGGAACTCTTCAATTCCATGTTAGTTTGGTGTATGCCTCCATGGAAGTTTTCACTCCCACTTTTGAGTCAATCTTATAATTACTTCACTATCATTTCAAGAGCTGCGAGCTCCTCATTAAAGAGATGGAGAGTTCTCCTACCAGTAATGATCCTCTGAGTGAGTTATCTGCAACATCATTAATGGAAAAAAATGGCTTTATTTTACAGAAATAATTGGAAACATTGGCCACATGTGATAAAGTTGCATTTCATAATTATTTTGCCACATATGATGTATGTCCTTTGTTTCCTATTATGCTTGTGGAGGCATACTTTCCTATATTTTATGGAGGTTGTTTCAGAGAGCCCCTAATTTATATTTGACAAATGCTTTTTTCTGAGCCTAATTTGTTTTTGTCAATAGGTCACCTATTTAATATTGCTTAACTCTCTGTAATGCTCACTTGATTTTAACACGTGGAATTTATTCTGGATTTATAAAAAGGTTATAATTCACAGCTATAGTTCCCTTGACAGAACTCCAGAAAAATCACCCCTAATTGTAGAAGTCAGGTCTGTCCACTGCTTTTTCTCCATTGTTCTGCCCAAAACACTGCGATCCCAAATTGTTGAGTTTTGTTTCTTCTTCCATCCACCAAGAAAATTAGTTCCTTTGTTTCAAAATGCAGTCACTTGCACACGAGCAAGTCTTGCCCTTTCTGGCATAAATGTCTTTCAAAAAATTACATCCATGTAAAAAGGAGAGTGATTTTCTTTTTCTGTATGTTCCTGAAATCAGGAATAGAATACATATATTCTCTTTTATGATGCTTTACTTCAATTGTTTGGTTGTTGAATGGAGGTATAATCATATTTTAACAAAATTAGCACAGAGGATGAACAATTAGAAAGTGATGTTTAACAATATTCAAGAAATTTAACAAGAGGCACAAACAAAGATTTTCTGCTGAACTTCAGTAAGAAAATAGTCCTATGATCCCAAAAAACACAAAGGCAACACAGCTGAAGGAAAAAGGCAATCAGCTTGCTGTTCATGTTTTTTTGTGGATAGAACATATCCTTTTAAACAAACCTCTGCTTTGACAGATAATATTTTTTTCTGGAAGTCCGAAAAGGTTATTCTCCAAAATACGAAAATCTAGCTAAGGTTAAATATGCACCTTAAATTAATGCTTACACGATTCTGCTTCCAACAGCACACAAATACAGAACCCACATAAAATACTAATGCCAACACTCAAGTCCCCTGGCTTCTTTCGGTTGTTGGAGACAAGCATTCCCTAGTGCAGGCACACACACAGCACTCTCTAGGCTTACAAGCACTCACACATTTGCAAGAGTACTGGCAGGGACCCTGGGTCTTCCTGGTACCCCCACCTGGATATCCAGTCCCCTTACCTCCTCCATGTGTCCCCAGACCCTCTTGCCACTCCAGCTTGATGCTCACTAGTGTCAAGTACTGGCACACTTGTCTCACAACCACCCAATACTCACAGGTCTCCCTAAATACCTGCATGGACCCTCCAGCTACCTGATACTCCCTCTCAGACCCAGGGCTGCTTGGAATCCGGCTGGTCAAGCCTGAGACTTCCCAGTGGATAACAGACACATGCACACACACACAGCTGAACTGGGGAAGATACAGACACTCAGCTGCTCCTCTGCCCCTTCAGAGGTGGCACCAGGTACACTGACTGTGCCTGTGGTCCTGCTGCTGCCACCAGGGCCAAGCCCCTCACTCCTTTCACTCATTCTGATCCCTCCCAGTAGCTGTTTTTTGGGACATATGCCATTCCCTCCCCAATGGGTAGAGTTTTAAGACCCCACTCATTTCAGCCACTGATACTGAGACCCCCACTCTCACTTCAGCAGCTGACACCACAGAGCAGGTGTATCGACACCCCAGTGCAACTCCAGCTGTCACTCACACACACATATAGTTCTCACACAGTCTCACAGAACATATACATACATATACACAGGACAGCAAGTAATATTATGCAGAGAGGTAGTTAGGAAAGGATTTAATAAAAAGATAGGATAGACTATGGCCATCAGACAAAGATTCCCCCTCTTTTACATGCAACCAGCCCTTTTTATAATCCTTTCTGTCTCTTCTCCATCTGTTCCTCTCCATCCTTTTGCACTGCACTGCAAGTTTCCATATTTCTCAACCCTGCTTCAACATCCTGGATGCTCAGGATTACATCCTTATCAGTAGCAAAATCCTGGTTTGCCTGCAGTTCTTGATAGCCCATCAGTTAGTGACTGACTGACAAGGTTTATTTCTGGACTTTGTCTCCCTTATGTTTTTCAAGTTTGTGTCTGTTTTGGCTATGGCTTCCTGCTTTTCTTTATCACACCATTTGATAAGGTCCTTAAACTCTGTTTGATCATATTATCTTAAATAAATAAACATTCCCACATTCCAACACTCATTAGTTAAGTGTGACTGATCCATTTTGTTCTCATAATTGCCTCTTTTATCTGTTGACCAGGTCCTGGACCCTTCTCCAGGCTGAACAGTTCCAGCTCTCTCAGCCTTTCTTCATAGGAGATGCTTTTGTCCCTTAATGATACTATGGACCCTTCACAGGATTCTCTCTAGTATGTCCATATCTCTCTTGTACTGGGGAACAGAATCCCAGACACAGCATTCCATGTGTGTCCTCATCAGGGCTGAGTATAGGGCCAGAATCACCTCCCTTGACCTGCTGGTAACAATCCTGCTGCGGCCCAGGACACCCCTGCCCTTCTCTGCTGCAGGGACACACTGCTGACTTGTGTACAGAGTGGTCCACCAGGACCCTCAGGTTCCCTTTTTCACAGCTGATTTCCAGCTGAGCAGCTCCCAGCGTATCCTGTCTGTAGTTGTTTGCATTACAGCAAAATGGATACAATTGGTATAAATGGTGAGAATATGTTTGGATGAAAGGGTTTTGAAGAAAATAATACAGTGAATTCAGGAAAATTCAACTATTGTGTGTGCAGAACTAAGGCAGTTTATTGGATTTTAATCTAATCCAAATAAAGATTGACATAATCCAATGAGAACTGATCATATGGATAATTCTGTTATCTTTGGAAATCAGATGCCTGAGAACTGGGTTTTTTTGAACAGAATTTTTTTAAAATCTAAATAGCATGGAGAAATTAAGTGGAAATAGCCTTTCTATGTAAAAAGCCCTATAAAAAAAGAGTGACACCTTTTTTTTCAGAATGTGTGGGCCTATTGTTTTAGGCTAGACAGACAAGCAGATTTACTGTTGCAAGAATGGATTTCACGATTATTCTCTGGAGTATGAAGACTATGCCAGCAATTTGGTTTGTGTAGGATTGTGATTTCATGTTAGTTCTGGGAAAACTAACTTGTTTCATCAGTGAATGTATTTTCCAGCAATCACATTCATGATCTGATTATAAATATCCAGAGAAAGGCAAAAGGGTGATCAAATCCAGCTAGTTAAACTCCCATTAAAGGTATACAGAGGAGGTTATGAGGCAGTGGTTATATCAAGTGCATATGTTGCAACAAGAGTTAAACATTTTTTTAAGGTTATAATATATTTCTACTTAGTTAAAAGGGTGATTGTATTTACCACTCGCTATGCAACCACCTTGTGAAGAAATGAACTGCAACAGCTGTAAGAGAGGAGAACATATAACACATATTCATATTATGTACACCCTTAACTGCTTCAAACCTTGTTGAAAGATATGCTTCTGCAGCTCTTCCTTTCCCTTGTTTCTTCCTTCTCCACATTCTGGCTTCCAAGAGAAGGCCATCCAGGTGACTGTGTTGGAAGTGAGACTGCATAGGCTCCAACCCAGCCCTAGGCTGGGCTGCTCTGGTACTAGGACTATGAAATGTCCTGACTTTTACCCCATCAAGCAAACTTGGATGCACCAGTGAGCTTATCAGGACAATATTTACCGAGATATCTTAGATTTTATCTGGCTCTGAAATGTGCTTCTCAAGGCATATCCATTTGGGTGTCCAAGGCTAAGAGCTGTCTGCAGGAGGGCTGCAGGGATAGCCTCTGTGAGACCAGGCTGGGGCTGCCCTGTGGGGTTTTCAGCAAACCCACTGCAGGATGTAGCTGAGCCCATCGACCAAGCTGGTGGCATACTTGGGAGAAAACAAAATTAACACAGGACAAAACACCACATAACCATATGAAGAGTGAGGAGAAAAACATGTGAGAAACAAGCCTGTTAACACCAAGGTTGGAGAAGGAAGACGAGTAGGAAGAGCTCCAGGCATCAAAGCTGGTATTTCCCCACAGCCTGTGGAAGAGACAGTAGTAGAGCAGAGGCTCCCCTCCAGCCTGTGAAGAGAACCAGGCTGGAGCAAATATCCACAGTGAAGCCAGCGGAGGATCCCACACTGGAGGAGAATGTTCTTTGAAGGAACGGAAGCCTCTGGAGAATCCCACAATGGAGCAGGTTCATCTTGAAGGACAGCAGGCCATGGGGAGGACCCATGGAGAGAACCCATGAGCAGGAGATAAACATGAGGAGAAAGGGGCGCCAAAAAGGATCTGTTATGGATAGACCATTGCACCCAATTCCTCACACACGCTGCTGTTGAGAGAGGCAGGGAGGAGGTAGACGAGACATGAATGAAACAATGAAGTTAAGCCTGGGTAGAAAGGGTGAGGGAAAGGTGTTACTTTAATTTTTATTTTCTTCTGATCAACTAAATGTATTTTAATTTGCAATAAATTAAATTATTATTCCCCAATTTAAGTCTGTTTTGCCTATGACATTACTTGGTTAGTCATTCCCTGCCACTATCTTGACTCACAAGCTTTTTCGTCCCATTTTCTCCCCAAGTCCTGTTGATGTGAGGGCACGAGAGAGCAGCTGTGTGGGCATATGAAAGCCAGCCAAGGTCAACCCACCACATGATACTTCTACTGATATCTTTCTAGAAGTATTTCTTCAGCACTTTAATACCGCTTCTAAAAGAATATTTCTTTAGTATGATCTAGCGAAAAGTGGCCCTGCCCATGAAATTTGGGTTGGAACCAGTTGATCTTTAATATCCCTTCCAAGCGATTCCATGATTCTGTTATTGTAAGCAAAAATCTTCTCCTCTTGCAAATATGGCCTCGTTGACCAGACAGCCATTCTATTTCTACTGTCTACTTTGTTTTCCTTCCAAGAGTCTTAGTTATTCCTGGTTTCATTCTTTTCTTTCCTTCCATGCTACACCAATTATTCTCCCTCTCTTCCTTCAGGACCATTGAATCTCAATCCTTATCTTCTTCTCTAGACTATACAACAAATCTCTGTCCATCAAGCCTTGCTCTTTTCTATACTGCAGTTATTTCAAACATCTCTTACCACTGCTGCACTGGTCTCTGCACAGACCTCCCAGTTGGCTACTGCCAGTCACCTGTTCTCAGTTTTTCTCATTTTTTTTTCTCATGAGTTAATATCTCATCTCTCTGCCTACTTCCCTAACGTGAAGCCTTAGCTCTTGAGATCTCCTCCACACTTGCGTTGGTTCAGTGCAATTCAATCACGGTTGTAACTCTTGTACTTTTGGGGTTTGAATTCCACAGGGTCTTCTTTTGCCATGTGACAACTGCAGTCTCAGAAGAGTTATCTAAAATCACTCTTGGCAAAACTTTGCAGAACTGCCATTTTAGGGAGAGCCTTGTTTAATCCTTAGTGAGCAGAATCTAGTAGGATTTGAACTGCTTAAATGGACTATAAAACAAGGCTGCATGGACTGCAATTTTGCAAATGCTTGTAACATGACACCGTGTGGCTAGATTTCCAAGCTGAAGGCAAATAGATATAAACATTCCCCTCATTGCCAGAATTATTCAGGGTAAAGCATAGAATCATGATTAGCAATTCCAGACCAAATATTTAAAGTCTGGAAAAACTGTAAACAACTCAAAGCAAAGTCATGCAATGCAATCAACAGAGAAACCAAATAGTAGGTGGATTTACCAGCCCTGCTTGTATAGAACACTTTAAGGGCCAAATTGTCAGCTGGTAGAAATCAAAAAACCAGCAATGAGTGACTAACAGTACCTCTGATTCATAGCAGGTGTAGATTTAGCTTGTAAAATTAAAATTAAATTCTGTGTTTAGATCCTGTGTGAGAAAGCATCCTTTACTGTTGCATTTTAAGGGTATCCACTCCCAATAAGGGCTTATGAGCTTTGCTGTTCCCTCTAAAAAATCTTGGTGCTCAACAGCGATAAGATGAAGATGTGCGTGTAAAGTACGAAAATAAAGGTTAACTGGTTGAGGCAGAGTCCTCGTAAGGAGAACATCCATACAAATACATTCTTTGTTATTCACATTTCAAAGACATCTCTCAAAAATAGTAGACAAATGCCATAAGACTGCTGAGGAAAAAAAGCATTTAAATGACAAGTCAAAACCAGAACTTGATATTTAATATCACATAAAGATCTATGTAGCTGAGAATTTTCTTCCTGGAAATCAGTTCATCTTTGCCTTTCTTTTGTTTTGTCCTGTGAAATACAGACTGCTTCTCTGTAAAATCCCTTTCTTATTGCTTGTACCTTCCAAATTGTGAGAAGATATTCTGATAATCCCATATTTTAAACCTTTCATTACCAAATTTTCTTTTATTTGTATTTTTGGTGGCTACTAAGAACTCTATTCTCTTGTGTTAAGTATTAAAGTGCACCAAAAATGTCATGGTCACTGTTCAGAATTACTTGCATTTCTAGAGGACACTTTGATTTTTACATACAGAAAAAGATAAAATGCAATTATCCATTCTTGTCTCACAGAAAATAGGCATATTTGTATTGAAAAAAAGATTTTTACTACTTCAGACCATTTTTGAAAAATTGAAGTGCAAAACATTTTTCTCACAAGTTCTTTGTTCTTCTAACAGCAACAAAGCAATGTGTGTGAGCTTCTTTCTTTCAATTTAAGTGCAGCCAAGGCTGCCACACTACCCATATTTCCTGGCATAGCCAGGCTCTTGGACTGCTTGAAAAGAATGCCAGACAAAATCTCACTCTACTTCAAGCAAAATTAAGTGAGAAGACTTACAGAAGGGGGAGGAGAAACTTATTTACAATATCTACAAGATATGTACTGACTCAAATCATGAAGATTTTAGCCACTTGCAGTCTTTTTTTCCTATTATTCATGGCCTCTCATACACATACATGCTCACCAGGACCAGGGTCCCATGAACCCAGTGATCTGGCCAGGATCATTTGTGCAAAAGAGGTGCCAAAGCACACTTGGCTATCAAGATTTCACCACATCTCTGGGGACCTTTCTGATGAACAACAGCAAACCAATTGTGGACTTAGTGGAGCAGTCCTCAAAAGTTGCTAGTTTCAGCCTTTAAAAATCTCAATTAATTTTGCTGTTTCTGCTTTTGCTGCCACTGTTTTTCTTTGGAATATGTTTGATGTATATGTCACAGTCTCTTTTCTCTGGTGAACTAACAGCAAAAGAATTGCTCTGTGTGATATGTTGCAGTCTGGTTGCTGTGCTCCTGGTGTATGGACGCACGACTTCCACTGATCAGTCATCCGTGTCTTATCAGAACGCAGGCCTTTTGGTCTTCAGGTGAGCAACACATTCCTCAATTTTACTGCTGGGAAGAGCAGCCTGGAAGCAATGACCTGGGGATAGTGTTTTCTGTGACAAATGGAAGCCATTTCTTTTAACCCTTTTCTCCTGCTCTAATGCCTGTGTTTAAACAGGCATTTCTCTTCATATTTTATTGTTACCAATCTTAGTATTTCCCTTAAAAATTTCCGCAAGAGAGGAACAGAGTTTCTCTTCCACAGTGAAAAGACCCATTAGGTGATAAGATATAAATCTAGTGGCCTGTGTAGCATTCCCGGATATATTACTCTGGATGTCTCACAGCTTGACGTCCCTTAGTGCCCCTCTTTTTAATGTTGTCAGTAAGAATGAACTTGCTAATATGAAGCCCGTCTTTCTTTTTTGTGTGTCATGCTAACTGTCACCATATTACAATCAATGCATTTGTGTATTGGAAACCTTCAAACTCATCTGACCCTTTTTATATATTGTTTCAATTGTCAGATTGGCATTGAAGTAGCAGTTGTTTCCCTTCTGCTACTACTGCTCTTCATATGAATTACAAACACAGAAATAAAGGTCCATGAATTAATATCCTGGGTGAATTTTTCTTCTAAAATATAATAATAATAATAATAATAATAGTTTTCAAAGAAGCATCTAGTTTTAATGTTAGCTACTCTTTATTTCTTCTTTTGTTAATTCCAATTATCAATCTGCTTTCTGTGAACTTTTATGCAAATTATAATAATTTGCATAATGCTATTATAAAATTAAAACTTTTCTTTCAGGAGTATCTCCATCAACAATCTAATCAGAAGAACAATGAGCATCTAATCAGAAAACAAATATCCCTATCTATCACATATCTTTTATCTAATCATAAGATGATTTTAACTCTATCTGTTGGTACTTTTGCTGGTGTTAAGACATTTCACGATAAGTGTCTACAGACTTTTGAGACAGATTTCTTCTAATAATTTGTGAGCACCTTTGCCTTTACTGACTGAAATGAGGTTGGGATATTCAAAACTTTTTCTCACAGGGCTTTTTTTTTTGTTTGGCTATTTGCACCCCAATATGAAAAGTGATGCAATCTAAGTCAAAACTACACAAAATTGAATTGTTTTTCCAAACATTTTAAAGTAAATATTGAAATTTTACCAGAGACGACTCTGTTGCCATGGAAAGTGCTTCTATGTAAGAGAAAATTTCATGGGGAAGCTTCTAGGGATTCATTTATGCTTATTGAGAATTTATTCCATCCCTTTGCCAGAATAGTTTCCACTGATAACTGATACACTGTAAGGTAATGTACACAGCCATTGATTCCCCATGAGCTCCACCTAATGCTTAGAAAGAAAAATCCTCTTCCTCATCTTCAAACTGCTGCCTGGACTGTTTTTGATTCATCATTGCCCCTCTGAGGTGTAAACTGTGTTTGCAAAGGTGAAAGCAGAGAGATTAAGTTTCTTTCACAGTTGTCACAAAATCATATAACTTGAATTTTTAAATCTGAAGATAAAATGTAATGCTTTAATGGAAAACAGCCTGTGCACCTTGAGAAAGACAACCTGGTTTTAACATTATGATTTATGCTCGTGGATATTATGCAAAAGGCCAAAGGTCAAAATGTAGAAAAATATAGGGTGTTCATTGGCTCTAGAACATGAAGAAATTATGAATAAAACATCTGATGTCCCACTTACCACAAACTATATTTTCAGCAGCTCCTGCACGAAACCCCTGGTTTTTAAAAACATAAACTTTTATTCATTCTTGGTGAAGTTATCCTTATAACTGATGCTTTTTCTGTAATATATGTAATATATGTAATATATGTGCTACTGACTCTAAGCTCAAGTTATCTAGTTTGCCACAAACCATTAGTTTATTTACTGTATTAAAGTACTACTATCAGAATTCCAGTTCTTCCAGATACAATCTAGTTACTTCTCATATCTTTAGTGTTCTCCTTTAAGCAAAAACTTCCTGACCTTCCTGCTTTCACCTGTCTTGAATGTTTGTCAGTTTGTCTCCATTGTTCCCTAAGGTCTGAATGTCAGACCAAAATATGCTTCCATACGACAAAACTGAGATAATTTAAATAGTGTACAATGGCTTCTATTTTCTGATACTCAGCATTCCCCTGCTTACGAACTACAAAACTTCCAAGTTTACAACTGGAAGCTCACATTAAAACAATTATTCATCATTTACCAAATGTTCTTCACTACTTTTCAAGCCTAAAATACATTATATTCCCTACATGACTTTACAAGGGACATGCTTTCTTCTTGCAAGTTTCATCTTATTTTTACAAATATGAATGTTGTCAGTACCAGTTTACACTCTCTCTCTCTCTGTATGCAAGCGGGAGCAAACCAGGTACCCAGGTGTACAAACCATTTCAGGACAGTGCCCTGGGCACTGGTAACTATTCACTGACAGCATGTTCATATAAAAGGTGGTCCTAACAGATGAAGAAACAGAGGCAGGAAATGTCTTTGCCCCAAACTTTATGCAGCATACAGACCAGAAATACGAGAAATGTAAGTAATATATCACACAAATATGTCCTGATAGCACTATACAGAGCTACATCCTTCCCTGCAATTGTATTTTATCTTACTTATCTTTGTAACTTTCTTTGAGGTTTTTTCAAATTTTACATATATATGTCTTTATTGATAGAACTCTCACCTAAGAAAACAGTGCATGTTTCTCCAACTCCCTTGTAAGAGCACATGATATAGCAAAAATCAGGATCAGATACATGTGGAAATCCACTAGCAGCAGTCCTCATATGATGGTGATGTATTATTGAAAATATTTTTTTTAATTGACCAAATTTTAACCTATTTAATTTTTACTTCATTGATTTTGTATTGCAGATTTTATATTAAATGTCTTCTACAAGTGCAAGTATGCTATCCGTTACATTTGTCAATCACATTCATTGTCTTGCATATCCTGTGTCTTTCTCAATGTATTTTTCCTTTAGAGAATTCTGTTCGGAGTTCCACTGTAGTTATTACACTTTAGTATAAATTTCAGGAACGTATTTGAGTTGTTTGAATTGATATTTTATGACTATGTGAAGCTTGATCACCTTGAATTTCTGAATTCCAGGTTCATTCACCTGCATGGATAAATGTCTGTCAACACAGACTGGTAGAGCTCCAATTTTAATTGATTTGTCAGATTGGTGAGTGAGGCTTTTCAATGTTTTTTACAGAATTACTCTCAAAGAGGAGATGCAGGATCTTCTTTAGTCAATCAATCTTCCTGCTTACAGAATTCAATTGAGTTATATCTTAGGAGATGTTGAAAGGACTAGGAATCGAGAGTTTCTGTGGAGGCTACAGAGTGTATGTTGACACTGAAGAACTGCACTGAGATATCCAAGGTTTTATGCTGAAAGCAGAATTGTCATGGTAGCATAGATTTTCACTTGAGTTAATTTCCTAATAGAAGATTCTTTACTCTCTACTCCACTATGAAGCACAGATGCGCTCCTAATCTTTTTTCACCTCTTTCTCACTATTTGAAGAAGAAAATTCTCATAGTGATTTGTCAAGGTGAGAAAGGATATAGAGCTCACTTTATTTTTACAAGCTAGTAAGATAGGCTCAGCTTAACTTAAATAATCATTTCACTTAAATCATTTTACTTGGTCATTTACTTAACATTTTCATCACATTCATTTTGAAATGATAACATTTTAAAAAATAAGCTGCTTAGAGGGTGAGACAAATGTAAGGAAAAGATTCCAGAATGGTCCTCCACATACAGTAGGACATTTCTTTATCGCTCTTTAGATTTAGCCCACAAAATAGTCTTCTTCAAAGACTAAACACAAAAACTAAGTGTGTATCTCCAGAAAGCATAGTTTGCTATCACGTCTTGTGCACTGGGAGACTTCTCTTGTGTAAAGGCTCTACTTTCTAAACTACTTAGTGTATGGCTTTATGAATCTTGAACATTTCTGACTCTTTCTGTGATTAAAATCTGCTTGGGATCCTTGAAACACAGGTTGGCACCTTTTAGAACTTCAGGATGGAATTCACATATATTAAATGAAAAATAAAATAGTTCAACAAAGTCCTCAGTTGTACCAGTAAAAACCATTTGGAGAGTATATTTTAGAAGAGGAATACAAGGAAAGAATTGGTCATGATATATATCTGCTCACTCCTACAAGACTCTTTGAAAACTTAGTTATAATTAACAGCACAGATTGGAATGAGAAGTGTCACCTGTATGAAAATAGAACTTTTTCCAATAAAACAAAGTGAAGTTTTCAACCTTCTCTAACACTTGAAAACTTCCTCCAATTGTATTCACAAATTAATGCAAAACATGAAAGAGATGGAAAAATTACACATGCTTGTCAAATTACAATGTCCTTGCTAGAAAAAAGGCCCTTTTTGTAAAGCAAATTCACTCTATTTAAAATTTTCAGAGCTATCAAAACCTTTCAGAGTGACTACTATTTCTCTACTTTTTTTCCTTGCTTAATCAAGCATTTAACCATAGTTCCAGAAACTTTACTTCAGAGATGGCACTAAGACATTGCTGTGAAAATATTGTAGTTACTCTACAAACTATCAGAAAATTTTTTAAAAGTAAAATGTCACAGAATACACCAATTATACTACAACACTACTTGTTAAAAGATCAGAAAACGTAATTTCTTGTTTACAAAAAACATGCAAACTAAACCCAGTTGAAAACATTACACTGTGTTTGTTTATTAAAACTTTATTATTACGCTAGAAATGTTTTTATTGTGCACAATATTGTGTTGTATAGATGTCAGCTGTATCCTGAAGTCTCGAGTTTGGCCACACAGAAATTTCTGTTCTGAAGTAGGAGTAGCTTGACATGTACAATTAAAAAAGAAACAAAACAAACACCCACGATAAAAACCTCCAAAACAACAACACCTAGACAAACAAACAGAAAAGAAATGCAAACAGAAAAAAACACAACCTGTGGGTATTTTTAAGTCTGTCTTTGAGATTTCACCTTGTGGCAAGTTTGGCTTTAATGTGTTTTTCATTCTTCTAGCACTGTGCTAGCTGGACCCCATTTACGTGAACTGAAACCAATTTTTGGAAGCCAAAATCTAGCGAAACATTAATTTAATTTCATGCTGTTCTAACATGTGCCTTGCAGAAATGATGAGATCAGGAAAAAAAATAGCCTCAAATCCATGAGAGAGGCCCCTGAAACTACATTTGTTTGCATACTTTGGCTTTATGAGAGTAAGTTTTAAAACAAGATTTACAGAACAAAAGCAACCTGAGCTGCAGTTAAACAAGATACACGGGGTGGCAGATGATGTTTTCTTGCGCAAGGCATTTAATTCTCACATAGTAGGTGTTGTTGATGGATATGTCATAGATCAGCACTTCTTGGATATTTGAGTGGTCAGAGAAGTTTAGAAGTATTGAAATTGGAACATTCCTCTGTTTCTCATGCCAAATCTGGTGTTATATTTAGAGATGCCATCATGTGCAAGAAAAAATTGCAAAGGTTCTGGAATTAATGATCTTGCCTGTTAACCCCCTGCAATGTTATAGCTGTCTGGAATAAATATGGAGACTTCTTAGAATAAACATTTATCATTTATTTCACATTAGATTTCTGCTTGTGAGGGCTGACCACAAGCCAAACAACATAAAAGCAGTGGATTCTGGCACTCAGAAGCAGGAAGTATAACTGATGTTAGGACTGACAGGTCATGCTGAAAGAATTAGAAAAGGTTATTTTCAAGAAGCACAGAAGAAGTATTTCTGTAGAGTGACATGTAAGATTTTCAGCATAAATTTTGTGGGTACACTTGTTTATGCTTTGCTGCTGAATACAAATGCTGAAAACCTCCAATCCTCCAGTGCTACCTTTAAGCAGGGATTAGAAACAGCCTTGTGGGTTTAGACAATCGCCTTCAGGGCCTGCTAGAATACAGTGCATTCACAGAGTTCAGATTTATAGGTGCAAATTTACCTCTTCAGCATCCGGTGGAATCAAGTTCTAAGTGTAGTTAAGACAGAAATTCTTCAACATAATGATAATTTTTCAGAGAACTGGAAAGAGGACACTGAGACTCAGCACTAAGGTAACTACCAAACATGTTCTTGAATGCAGTGAGTCTGTACTACACAATTCATGCATTACAAAAACTGTCCCACCAAGAAGTGGGACTTCATTAAGTTTGAATGGGTCACTTCAAAGGAAAAAACCTCTTTCCTCAATCTTCCAAAATCTTAGTTCTGCTTAACACCTTATAATACCCTCAACGCTCAGCTGAACATTCCAAGGTCTTTGTGGGTAGATAATCTGTGTCTAGCTTTCCAATTCAAAATGTTCTACTTTCTCAAAGGAATGCGAAAATACACTGAAAATTACATTTCTGAAATTAAACATGCATACCTTGCACAAGATAAACATCATAATTAAAGTTCGTATGTACCTTGAGAGAAGAAAATTATGTCCCTTAACATGTAAAATTCAGCACCAGAATGGTTAGAATTTGTTTCGAGATTTCAGATCCCCCTAATGTTTATATGGCACATTGCAGTTCTGAGGAGACTGGTGGTGGGGGAACAGGATATAGACAGCACTGCTTTTTCATGACTAGTAACTAGTGTTGGAATACGAGAAGTGGGGTCATCATTGCACAGTGTCATCTTAGGCCTTATGTATACTTACACAGGGCCCAACTGTTCCAACCAGTACTCTCATTCTATAGAGATGAAAACTGAAGGAACTTCAATAAATAAATTGGTTTTTCAAGACAGAGAAAAGAATTAAAGAATTCCTATAACTTGGGCATGTGCTAGGTCAGATATTCTCTCCCAAAGTGCAGCAGCAGTCAGTAAGTTGCCATCAGCGTCTGAGACTAAGCTTGTACAAATCAGCTTCTAGCTATGAAGCTTTATAGAATTCTGAAATTCAGACTCCTCATGGCTATAGTTTCCCACCCATCATTTCTTTATGCATCCTTTTAACAGCTGTGAAATTCAGCTATTGCATCTTGCATTGTCCTTGCACACTGAAAAAGTGGAAAGGGACAACAGGAATTTTTCTTTTAAGTATTTATCACTACTTTATTCAATATGAATTGTGATTTAACCACATGTAGTTAGGTTTGTAAGAAAGGAATGTGTTGATAAAACGAATACATAATGATTACCTGATTTTAAATATAGTATCTGCCAGGTGGGGAGGTACCTGAGACAACGAATATTTTCATGAGTTATGTGTCTTGGCCATCTTGACTGTCTCAGTGATCCTTTTCATGCTTGTAAACAACCTTGCCCACTATGAATATATAGAACACCATGAAACCAATCTGCTTCCATAGTAATATGCTTCTTATGGACAAAATCAGTCAAGAGCAGAGGCCTCACTTTGTAAACAGTACTAGAACCTCATAAATTATATATAATACAGTTCTCCTCTAAAAAAAAGCTAGTTTTGCTTCTCTGCAGTCTATATGTCAGAAGACAAAGCCAAAGGTTCATATACACCCATAAAAATAAATTAAAAGAACAACGTATTTATTATCTGAACATATGTACACACACATGCACACACATCTATGTTTCCTGTATTCATATTCATTATCTCTTTATAAGACAATAAATCCAAGAATTCAAGATTTTAGGCACACACTATCCTATTAGACAATAACACACTGTGCAAGACAGAACCTAAATTTCTCCTGTGGCTAAAAGAAAGCTTCAAGTTCTCTGGATTTAAAGTAACCTTAGAGCTTAAATGAAATGGTGTTTGTTGCCTCTTGAGGAATTATCAGTATCCTAAAACCATTTTACAACTAAACACAATATAACATAGCTGGTGATCTCAGCTTTTTCTTTCTCTTTCTGCATCTGCTTTCTTCTGAGTTTTTATTACTATAAATCCAGAGCATAGGAATAAAATGTGATTAATGTGTTTCCAGAGAGAGACAGGACACAGCAGGATGAAAAGAGCCACAAGCCTTTTTTTTCCCACAGTCAATGGCCTACCTTCCTTGGTGACAGGAGTAAGTATATGTTCAGCCTGTATGACTGCACTGTGCATTAGAGCTGTGTGGGTTTTTTGACTCTTCCTGAGATTGGATGTGGTTTTTTTCATGAAAAACCCTGCAGGCATCTTTCCTGCAACCTTAATCACCTCCTCTCCCCTTCTAATGCAGATTTCTTGCACCTATGAATTTTCTCATAAGATGATTTATTGTGCATAAAATTCCACTTTACTCCTAATGTAAATTATACTGCCAACTATTAAATGCCAGCTATCTTCCAGAACTCAGTCCTTTGGAGGCAGTCAGCTGTCTGGTCTGAATGCCTATGTGTTTTCTAAAGCATAATGAGTTTTGCTGAAGTGTCCTCAGGCAACTGTTTATTTCTACTATTTTAATTATTTAATTAATACTGCCTTTTGTAAATAAATTCAATATCTATTAGTCCATTTTTAGAAGATCTACAGGTTTTCAGTTTTAATCTTTTATGCCTTCTGGATGGTATTGTGAATTTTGCTAAATATTACAGCTAGCAGCAATAGTTGGAATATCATTAATACAAATCAGAAGACAACTGCTCTTAGAATAAGATTCCTTCTGGATATAGGTGCACTGTAGCTCAGCTTGAGGTACATCTACAGAGGCAAAGAAGGTATGGAAATGAAACAAACTGATTAAGAACTCAGTGCAGAACCAATACTATTATAAACATACACATCTATCACCTTTGAAAGAAAACTAATAGCATATCTGTAATTACAAAAGATGGGACAGAAATTGCAAATGAGCTATCTAGTACTGCTGACAATTACTAGCCCTGCTGCTGTAAGTAGAGCAGAGTAGTCTTAGTGAGGCTCTCAACAAAAAATTATTCTTCTTTTTCAGAATAAATAACTGGTTTGCAAATTAACTGTTTTTATGTGAAAGATGGCAAAAAAAAAAGAAGATGTACAACACCTATAGCTTCTATAGACTGCAGCATACATATATTCAGAATTCTTTCAAGTCAAACCATGGTGACCCACTCCTCAGCTGATGAAGGCTCATTTTCATGCCATTTGACACCAATTTATCCATCAGTTCTGGGAGCTGAGAAGGTATTTGAAAAAAAATCAAGTGCCTCTCAGTCATGTGCTCTGGTCTGTGTTAAGGCCCAGTGACTGGCTGGAAGTCAGAAAACTGTGCTCTATAGTCATTTGTTGATGTCCAGAATGCTGAGGTGATAGATCACATCACATGATATCAAGGGCTATTCAACATCTCCTAATGAATCTTCCCTCAGCTCCTTTGCCCATTTTCCCTATTAATACTTAAGTTCCTTTTAAAAGCCACCTTTTATTTACTTTATACTGTAGTCATTTCACTGGATTTATTTGTCCAGTGGATAGTTAAAAAGATGATTCAGGTAAAAATACTCTATGAGAAATATTTATGGTTCTATGTCCGTAACTGAGGCTCCTGGCCTCAGTTTCCTATTGGGAATGGTGAACCTTGCAATGTTCTAGTCACAGTGATTATACTATCTACACAAATAACAGGATGCACTTCATATAAGGCTTTCAAACTTAAACTCAGAAGCAATAATAACTAATAATGTTCTGGAAGGAGAAAAACAATAAATACCATCGTAGTGGCTGTTCTGGCATTTTAAAATTTTGCTACCTTTAAATAATAAGTGAATATACTGTATTAAGGTTTAAAATTAAAAAATGCATTCAGGGTTAAATATTTTACTGTATGAAGCATTGAAGATTTTTTGCTTGCCAGAAGTACCAAACAGCACATGTGCCTGGTAAGAAGCCCTTGGACACAGCAAGTTCTTGCTTCAAGGACCAGGACTGAGCACCATACCAGATCCATGTAAAGGTGTGAGGTAAGATCTGTGTTACAAGAGTTTCTCTCACTGTTTTTCAGAGGTCTTTTCTGATAATGCCTCCAGGCTTCATGCTTTTTTATTCTAAAATAAACTGATGCCCACAGATATTGAAGCGAATGTGCAGAACCTAGGACGTTTCCTTTTTTTTTTTTTAATAACAAGTTTATTCACAGCTCCCATACTGGTAGGTAACATTTGATGGTTCATTGCATAAGGATCTTCAATAGCTAAGAAACATTTTGAACGATAGATTAAGCATTCTGTTTAAAAGCCTAATAATAATATGCCCCCCTGCAATAATCAGCATAAGTATCTACTTTTCAGCTTCAGGGCAGAGATGGTAATAATTCAATGACAGGTATAGTTTAGTCTCACTGGAGGTAACAACTATTAGGAACAGAGACCCTATTTATCTTTATTGCTTCAACTTGAGCCATATAAACTTGATGTATGATTCTGTCATGGGAAGCTCAGTGTCATCTACCAGTGCCACCAAATATTTCAGCTAAGGAGATAGTCTTGTTCTACATTCTGATGTATCGTGTGTTTCTTTTGGCTATGGATCAGTAATCTAACAAGGTCTGACAGCAGGAAAAAGTTTGTTGCAATGATCCAGGCATCTACTCATGCTGCCATTTCTCTCAAAAACGGGACCATTTTAATGGATCATCCACATACTCTCTCTGCAGTTACTGTACCTGAACAGGTATAAGTTACTTTCTGTAATATTTTTTGTCCACTCCTTTGTCTGCTTCTTTCCTACTTCAGGCCAAGGCATTGCATAACCCTGATAATGGATTTCCTCTCTGCACATATTTAAACCCAGGCTCATCTTTCTGAATGTCAGTGATCAGAACCCTAGATGTCTCTTATGCTTTGCATACCAACATTCATATTGACCAACTCTGCAGAAAATAGTTTGAAAAGATCTTAGTACCCCATTTGAACTTTTTCAAATGCACTTTATTGATGTTTCAAAGTAATTTTTACAGTTTTTGTAGTAATCCCAAATTTCTCTAGTTTAATCAGTTCCCTTTGAATACGTCATGTGAAGTCCGGAGAATTTAGGTTTTTTTGCATTGTTCTTTTACAAAAAGTGAAGTTTTACCATGCAGATGACTTGGTATGACATCCTTTGGGTGTGTAGCACGTACTTCCATTTCACATGTACTGCCATTTTTCTGATTAGATTATTAAAAATACCTGATATTAGAACTGAGTTTATTTGCAATTTTCTTTCTTTGTGTTTCAGAAAAAAAGGCTACCTGGCCTCTCATACTTTGTGCGTTGAGATGTTTTTGTTTTGATGACATAGAGGATGAAAAACTAGATCTTCTTTAATCAGAGCAGTTACGGCGTTGCAATTGATGTGTTTTGCTCTTAACCTGAGAAGGAAGTCTGGGCAGCAGAAATTATTGGAGCCACAGACACTTTATAACATAACTGCCACAGGAAACAAAGAGGCACTGATAGCAACAGAAATTTTCGTAAAGATTCTAGGCATCATATTTTGCAGAGATGAGAGACAAGACTATGTCGAGAAAGGCCTTTACACAGCAAATGAAGAAAAACTGGTCAAGGAGAGGGATTTCCAACAAACTTTTAATGGAAGGAAAATGCATTTGTATTTTGATATTAAAATCTCCTGCCAGAAACTCACTTTGCAAATCCATCAGTTGGGAACACCAGCTTATGAGTAACTGAAAGGGTTTTTTTCCATAATGCTGGGCAGCAGGATCGGATGCCACACAGCCACTTTGAATTGCCTTTAAAACAAGATGTAACTGAAACAACTGATATTTTTATTTCTTGAGAATGGACAAATATCATTCAAGCCAATGAATGGGTTCATTCGGAATAATTGTGCTAGAGTTAATTTTCTTCACAGTAGCTGGTGTGCTGGATGTAGATGAAAAGAGGTAAGGACCAACCTACCTTATTTTGTTTTTAGGATGCCAGAATCTGAAGCAACTCTCTGTGTAAATCAGAGAAATTCGAAATTTGTTGCAATTTACAACAAATATTTGTATCTAAGAACATATACCCCAATTTTTATGGGCATTTGCCTATCTGTAACATTTAAAATACCCACGTGTTCGTAACACTGAACTTGAAAAAAAAAAAATTCTTCGTCTCCGCAGCATAAGATCTTTGTATTAGATGTTGCCAAGACAAGATCATCAAAAATACACTATAGGAAAGAAGAATCTCATTCTAGAGGAGACATGGGAAATATGAGAGATGCAACCTGGCTTTTAGTTCAACACTTCCCCAGTGCTACAGGCAAATTCATTGCATTCACAGAACTCTCCCTGCAGCCTTGGTCTGTCTGCCTCTGGAGCTACCAGCGTTACCATGTTCTGACATCACCTCGTGTCTTAAAAGGAGCTCCACCTTGAATAGAAAGATTGCTACTGAAATTATAATAACAGCAATCATTATAATTTCTAATCTTCAACCATAATCTGAAAAATGTTTGACTCTTTCTGCATTGCCTTTACCCATATGGTCCAGTTTCTACTCCCTCATTACTTTCTATAAAATTCTGTCTTTTTATTACCATCTGTCTATTACTAAAGTTTCAGGTCTTAACAAAAAGAGACAGGATCTTATTGGCTCACCCAGATATCAGTAACACTTCAATGCTTTTGTTCAACACTAGGAAAAAAACACCACACTATTGCCCTTTAACAAATCTCCCTTTCAGTGAGATAACTTTTGTTTTTTAAAACACTAATCTCTGATGTTACACTATATGAGGTGATTTTAATATATTGAAGTCAATTTTTTTTCCTTAATTATCATAAAAACAGAATTTCAATGCTATAATACTGCTTTCACTATTTATTACCTTCTAAATATTTTGACTTTAATGCTTCCTCTGATGTATTTGTCTATTTCATACTATGAAATGTTTGAAAGATTTTGGTCCTCAACCAAACAGTCTATTTTTTCTCTATCCTCAGGCTCTTTCTCAACTAATGACACCATATGAGCCAGAATGCAGTCCTTCAGGATCGCTCAAGATGCAAAAGACTATCACAGTCAGCATAAAAATTTCTGTAATTTAAATTTCACTTCACATATAATTCTTTGTTGTTGATTTCGATTCCTCAAACATTAAGCTTTTTAAGTATATTTGAAGTTTGGATGGTTATGGTACATTAACACTTCACTTTTGACTCACCATTCAGAACAGTAATAAATTTTTCTTTTTATTTTCTTATTAATTATTATGCTACCTTTTGATATATCTTTTTGCAAGACAATATTAAATACAGCACTCCAAATTCATTAAAAAACTAGTGTGAAACTACAAAATAAATACTGTCTATGATATATGCTCTATAGTGTCATTATTGTTTTAATTATAATTGAATTTTTATTATAATCTGATACCTATGAAAGAGGGAGATCTTTCATGTTCGATGACAATTGCATAATCATGGCAGAGCAGTTCTTACTACCCACAACTTCCTAAACTCTGGTTCTAGTGAGCCAGTAGCCATACCAGGAAAATACTATGTCACCACCTTGGCCACTTTCTGAAAAAGAAGTTTTCTTTCAAAAACCTAATTTATTGAAAGACATTATTTAAATCAGTAATAGAAGTGGTCTTCACCGTAATAGAGAGTATTGGTCTCCTCCTGTTAAAGAGAGCCTCCTCTTGTTAACAGCTTTGCCAAAGGAATGAGAAACCTTCTTCTCTGACAGGTCCCATCCACATAAGTAAAATGCCTTTCGAGACATGGCCTGTCTGTGCTTGCATATTTCTCAGCACAGTTTTCTAGGAATATAGTAAAGTAGTGATCTGAATTCTCCGAGAACTTGGGAAAAGTTATGCTAGATGATGGAAGGAAATCTGGATGTGCACTTAAACAGAGCACAATATGCACAGAAAAGGTCAGAGCTCCTTAGAATAGTCTTGATTTCTTCAGACAGCAGGGGATGCCAGTATTCCTAAAACTTAAAGAAAAACTCTGCCAAATTCTCAGTTTCCTCACTGTTTCCATTATCAGTTTTCCCATACCCTTCAAAGACATTACATATTGCAAAGCCTTGCATCTTGTAAACTTAGTCCAAAATAACACCCCTGAATTACCAGCTCTGTCATTCACAAGTCAGGTTCACTTGATGTGATCTGATGTAAACTTAGAATACAATGTTAAACCTAATGAGGAAATATCCCCTTTTATCTGCAGAGGACTTTTGAAGACAGTAGAACATTCAGCAGTTTCGTGCCCTGGTGTGGCTGGTGAGCAACAACCACTCCTAGATGCTTGGGATTCTGCAGATATTTTTTTCCGCAGCTTACAAAGGAAGAAGGAACATAAAAAAAGACACATTCCTTTTTTTTCCTCAGCTGCACATATATTCCACAGACAGCCCTGTAAACTAGGAATACAGCACCCACAGAGACTGAAACAACTGCAAAAACAGCTGAAACAAAATCAAAATAAAATTTTGGTCCCAGTAGGTAATGCTTAAAATGTCACTGTAAAATGACATGGAAGAAGGAAATCTGTCTGTACAGCCATTGGAAGGGAAGTTGTTTGGGGTTTTTTTCCCTCAAATGACTGTGACTGACTTGGAAAAGGATGGAAAACGAAATTGCTCAGACCTTACCCTTAGAAAACATGGATCCAATTCCTGCCTGATTAAAACTTAGGGTAACTGCTTATTTCATTTAGAATAAAATCCAAGCACATGAATCACTGAAAGCTTGATTAATAAAGTAGTTTAATGCATGTCATTGATATGTTTGAGGAAAAAATATAATGAGATTTCAAAAAGCAACTTATATGGCAAAATGGCTTGTTTACACCTAGAATACAAGAGACAATGATGCAATGTATTTCTTCCTTCCATTTTTTTCTACAATAAAGGATAAATAATTGAAGCAAATGCATGGAACAAATACTCTTATACATCTTTATGTTGGCAAAGTAGTTTAGACCACAAAGCATCACACACAGGAATTTAGATCACAAAGTAACACAGGAATCTGTTGGAAGATATGGTTTTCTATTTGGAACAAAAGTATCTTAAGTGAAATTAATTATAGCACTAGTATGGATAATTTTAAATACAGATTTTATCCACTCTGAATTTCACTTTATATACAATTTTTGTCTTCAATACCTAGAATAGGAAATATCAGAATGCATTCACACAAAGATTTCAAATGCAACACTGACAGCAATGCCCAATGTGCAGTCTTAGATTCAGCTGTGGTTTCCTCCAGGTTTCCTCAAATGTTAAACGCTCTGGGTTGCTATGAAAAAGCTTATGAAAACGAAACTGTAAACTTTAAAAAATGCAGAAATACAGTGTGCAGCACAGACCTCTGAAATACGATGGTTTCCATTTTCAATACGTTTCAGTTTTACTTCAGGTGAACCAAAATTAAAGCTTAAATTCCCTGCTTTAAGGGATATACACAGCCCACCTATCTCTCACATTTGCTTAGCATTTGACCTATTCCCGTTTTTAAGCTTTGGTGAGCCTCTTGTGAATCTAGGAGGATATAAATCGTATAATGAAGAAAGGTAAGTTGCCAGTACCTTAGAAGTTCATTTTGAGTTGATCCTGGGCAGGAAAAACACCTGACGATCTCTTGCAGCCTATCAAATCTGTATGACAAGAAGTTTCAAGCTACAGTCACAAATCTCAGTAGCCTTGTGTTTTTCTGAGGTGGCCCATAGGAATATCTCAGCATTTCGTTAGTGATGGTTTCATTATGGTTTATAGCTATAGGCCATTCTTCCCTGTCCTCATCACGATGAGAATAGGAATGAACTTTCCTCTCTAGGATGAGAGAAAGACAGGTATGCTTTCCCATCAGGTCTTAACTGGAGTCGTGTCACTGCACATTCTACAACAGATATAGAGGGCTGAATGTGGACTGCATTTCAGAAAATTTAAGAATCCCCGATTTAGATTTGCTGATAAATATTGGATTATTTAAATCTTTTGGTTATCGAAGAGTCATTATTTTTCTACTCTCTGTATGCATTTTCACGTGCTCATCTTTGGGTCTCTAGTGTGTACCTGAAGTTTCTTTATAAACCATACTGGTTCCGTGTTCAGAAAACTGGGGGCAAATCCTGCATTGTTATTTCAGCAGCTAATTAGTTTTCATTTAGTATCTTCATCTCAGTCTACACTTTATATTCTTGAGAGATTTTTTCTGTTGGAGTTATTTCCAGATTTTCTGCCTTCCTGTGACAACTATTGAATCTTTGTATGAAAAAGAAAAGCTTGCATGATACAAAAGCAACAATAGTCTTAGTACTTTCCTACTAAAAGAGGATAATTTCTCCTTTTATCCTGGGACAGTTCTGATTCAGTGAAGACATAATAAACGTGACATCCAAGACTAGTAAATACAAGGAAGAAATTCTTTACAAAACATTAAAGCAAACTCAATTATCAGGCATGGATCTCCCATTTATAGTCTTCTCTCAGTGTCTTGGTTCCAAGGAGCTCTGGGTATTCCACAAGCAAGACATGGACTTCTTCTGACTTACTTCTTCCCAAAGATAAGAACTTTGTTTAATGTTTGTATTTGCTTAATGTTTATATTAACTTTGAGGACTTGAAATCATGAATCAAAATATTCACTAAATAACTGTGTCCTTTTGGTTTGCAGAGCCCTTTATTCCAGATGCCTGTGTTGTGAAATGATTACAACAGTTGTGTCCTTGGATCCACTTCTGATCTGAGCCAACGAGCACTCTCCTAAGCAATTTGCAATAAAGGTAAGGGTCTGTATGGGTCAAGCCCATTAGTAATGGATAGTTTGAATGTGAGTGGTCTCCTAGAGATATTAAGATTTTAACAGCATAGAAAAAGACTATTCTGTAGTTGTTAGCTATAGCGCCAAGGAGTGCTATGTGAAACACTCCATTTATTCTTATAGATATATCCAATTGATTCCAGTTCCTGAATCTACAGAACCATGTTCCAGCATGGTTTGGATATCTCCAAGAACGGAGAATCCACAAGCTATTGGGAAACTTTTGACCGTTTTCAACCACTTCAAGGTAAAATGTGTTTTCCAACACTTAAGTGGAATTTTCTTCAGTGTGTATCCATTGTCTCTTGTCCTGGTATACAGGGCACCACCAATAATAGACTTCACCATCTTTTCACCCTCCCCTCAGGTACTTATACACACTGATAAGATCCCTCCCGAGCCTTCACTTCTCCACGCCCAGTTCCCTCAGCCTCTCGTTGTACAAAAGAAGATCCAGCACACTGATCATATTTGTGGTTCATCTCTGAAATTTCTCCAGTATGTCCATGTCTCACCTGTACTGGGAGAGTGGACACAGTACTCTTGGTGTGGCCTTAGCAGTTCAGAGAAGAAAGGCAGAATCATTTTCCTCTTCTTTCTTTCACTAGTCTTCCTAATGCAGCTCAGGATACCATAGACAAAATAATCACTATTCAACTCTATAATTTGAAGATATGTATTATTTGATTTGTTATTACAGTTTATCTAATCACTGTTATTTATAAGTTTTTGCAATCATGACTATGAATGACAGCTACTCATACTGGAAAGGGATATTCTTTCCCAAGGGCTGCCTAGCCAGCTACTGTCCTGCTCCTGTGTATGCAATTCAACGTGGCTGGGACTGGTTTAGAGTCAATCTCTTGCTCCAGTTTTTTCCAAAGTTAGAACAGCAGTGATGTGTGTCTTTTATGCCTATCACAGACAGTAAGGAGGCAGGTCTTTGCAGATTTATCTCCCTTGTGACTGTGATATGAAATGTGAAGCTTGTCTCAAGTGCTGCAGTTTGGCCTGGGTGTGCCCAGAATTGGTCTCTGGATAAGAGATCAANATCCACAAGCTATTGGGAAACTTTTGACCGTTTTCAACCACTTCAAGGTAAAATGTGTTTTCCAACACTTAAGTGGAATTTTCTTCAGTGTGTATCCATTGTCTCTTGTCCTGGTATACAGGGCACCACCAATAATAGACTTCACCATCTTTTCACCCTCCCCTCAGGTTTTTATACACACTGATAAGATCCCTCCCGAGCCTTCACTTCTCCACGCCCAGTTCCCTCAGCCTCTCGTTGTACAAAAGAAGATCCAGCACACTGATCATATTTGTGGTTCATCTCTGAAATTTCTCCAGTATGTCCATGTCTCACCTGTACTGGGAGAGTGGACACAGTACTCTTGGTGTGGCCTTAGCAGTTCAGAGAAGAAAGGCAGAATCATTTTCCTCTTCTTTCTTTCACTAGTCTTCCTAATGCAGCTCAGGATACCATAGACAAAATAATCACTATTCAACTCTATAATTTGAAGATATGTATTATTTGATTTGTTATTACAGTTTATCTAATCACTGTTATTTATAAGTTTTTGCAATCATGACTATGAATGACAGCTACTCATACTGGAAAGGGATATTCTTTCCCAAGGGCTGCCTAGCCAGCTACTGTCCTGCTCCTGTGTATGCAATTCAACGTGGCTGGGACTGGTTTAGAGTCAATCTCTTGCTCCAGTTTTTTCCAAAGTTAGAACAGCAGTGATGTGTGTCTTTTATGCCTATCACAGACAGTAAGGAGGCAGGTNGTACTCTTGGTGTGGCCTTAGCAGTTCAGAGAAGAAAGGCAGAATCATTTTCCTCTTCTTTCTTTCACTAGTCTTCCTAATGCAGCTCAGGATACCATAGACAAAATAATCACTATTCAACTCTATAATTTGAAGATATGTATTATTTGATTTGTTATTACAGTTTATCTAATCACTGTTATTTATAAGTTTTTGCAATCATGACTATGAATGACAGCTACTCATACTGGAAAGGGATATTCTTTCCCAAGGGCTGCCTAGCCAGCTACTGTCCTGCTCCTGTGTATGCAATTCAACGTGGCTGGGACTGGTTTAGAGTCAATCTCTTGCTCCAGTTTTTTCCAAAGTTAGAACAGCAGTGATGTGTGTCTTTTATGCCTATCACAGACAGTAAGGAGGCAGGTCTTTGCAGATTTATCTCCCTTGTGACTGTGATATGAAATGTGAAGCTTGTCTCAAGTGCTGCAGTTTGGCCTGGGTGTGCCCAGAATTGGTCTCTGGATAAGAGATCAAGTCATGCTGCTGCAGTACAGCCTGTAACTCTTTAGCAACTGAATTTTTAGACAGTTCAAGTAGTCTTGCCACCAGAATTAGATTTGAGAGAAGCTTACTGTGTCCTTGATGGGATAGATGTGGTGTTTGCTTTTACAGTCACTCCTGAGAAAATAGTTGCACCACTTTGCCAGAAGTAGAATCCAGTTTGTGACTCTGTTTGTGTAACCCAGCAGTTTGCATGAACACCCTGCAAATCTTGCAAGCGTTAAGATACTGTCTTTTTTGAAGGCATTTTGTTTTGCTAAAAACTAAAGAGCAAACTAGAGAAATTCCATGCTGTATTAGCTGACAGTGGAGACAAAAAGTAAATTCAAAGCCAATTGTTTTGAAAAAAAACAGGCTCTCTGTGTTTTCAAGTCATAATGATCACTCTATAACTAATGTCCCAGCCAGTTTTGCAGGAGTTGGTTTGTTTTCATTTTGGAGTCAGCTATGTAAACAGTAATTCTTTATAATAGTATTTACTTGCTAGTGAGAAATACAGCCAGGTTAAACATAACATGTCTATCTTTTTTTAATTATTTCTCTTTGTTTTAGAATTTAGTTTTGCTGGGCAAAGCTAATTTGAAAACACAAGTCAGATGCCAGGGAAGAAAATATTTCAAAGGTTCTATACTTAGAAAATGTATATTTCTTTATTATTAGCTCCCATAAAATTAGCAGCCTGTGTTTTCTAGCTTGGCTTCTCAGGAAAACAAGTGCTTTTGACAGCTAAAAAATTAAGCTAAAATAGTCATATGGGAAAGAAAATAAATGGGAATATTGTTGTTTTCTGCAACAGCGTTTTTACAAAACCCAAAAAGCTTGATTCAGAGGAGTTAAATATTCAGAACCAGTATTGGAATCTCATAGGTTTTGAGTAGGTTCTTATTTTATATGATAGGTTGTGAGTCTGAAAATTAAAACTGGAATATCGTTTTGGACATTGTATTTAACTATTGCTTCCAAAAATGAAAGGGATAACAAAGTGTCTTAAATATCTGTTTAAATAGGAAAACAAGTTATAAACATTCCTTTCCCAATTACCATTCTTAACTGTGTACTGCAGCTAAAAAGTACCACTTGAACGGGTTAAAAAAATAATAATTGGTATTTGTGTAGGCAGATTGCAGTTTTGTTCCTTGAGATAATTTCCAGGTTAACCTTCTTCAAAGACCACTTGCATTCCAAAGTCAATATTTTTGCTTGTACATTTCTTTAACAGTTTGCAAAAATGTCTAGACTTATATTTCAAATAGCCTTCTTATGTTCCAGCTACATGAATAAGCACATTTTTTTGCTCAAATCTAACACTTTCTAGCAGATTAGGCATGTAGGAATGTTAAATCTTCCACATTGTCAGTAAATATCTCATTCATAAGTTCATGAAACTGTAATAAAACTAATCGGTATAGCAATAATATCTCATTAATTACGCAGGAAGTTATTACAAGGAGGCAGAAGAAAAGGCATAGGTCTGACTTTCACACAGGAGCAGGGTGCTCCTGCCAGCAGGCTATCTGCTTTTCAGTTACATGTCTAAACTAGGGTGCCTCTCCTCCAGCCATAGTTCATGGAAGGAGCCGTGTTCTGGCTCTCAGCTCCTGAGAAAGAGCCAGCACAGCTTTGTGGACTATCTAAGTGCACACCTGGTATGTGATGTGCAGGGTAACGCTTGGGGAGCCATGACGAGAGACAGCCCAGCGTGCTCAGAGCACTGCTGCGTGCTGGCATTCCTCTCCAGCACAGTCACAGCTGAATGCCACGCACGGACACAGCTCACCAAGTCCTTCTGTGGGGTCTCAGAATGAGCACAAGGCATTTTTTGGAATAAGATGTCACCAGAATTGAGGTAAAGTGTGCCACTGAGAAAATGAATTATTCTTGGCATGTTCCGTCCTTCAGGCTTGTTATTATTCTAGACCCAAACACAGAGGCTGATGGGCAGGAACAAGGATTAGAAGAGCTGCTAGAATGTGTCTTTGGATTGAAGGGAGAAAGGTTGCACCATGATTTTCTGGCTTCAGCCTTCTTAAAGAGGAGTTTCAGCAATGGGTTTCAAAGGCAGAGCTGGCCATGATGGTAGGGAAACATATATATGTGATTAGAGTGGTGACTCTGTGTGTCTTCTGGAAAAATTAATTCACACTGATTGAAATAAATTGTCTAGTGAAGAAACAAGGAGTACTGACATTGTAAGGAACACTTTCACCTGAGTTTCTATTGTCAAGCTAGGAAACCCCTGTGACGCTTGCCTAGCTAATATTCAGGAAAAATCAAAAAACCTTCTGTGTTGTTATCATGGACACAGGACAGCATAAAATGACCCTGACCAAACACCCAAGGTCCACCACTCACTGCCTGTGCTCCTTCCAGGCCTTTTAATTTATACTCCTATCTCCTTCTCCTCTTTCCACTTTTATTTTCCTTTTTATTCAGATAGAAGTGTCACTGCTCAGATTGTAGACTGAATTGTTCTCCAAATTCTTACCACCATCTCCATCTTCCATAAGATCTGGCCTTCCACAAGGAACAGCTCTCTTAAGAAATTTTCCTTCGCATGTACCTCATTCTTATTCCTCACATCACACGCTATCTAAATTGGTTTCCTCAGTCTGGTCTCCATTTATCTTTTTTCTATCTTAGAGACTATAAGCACTTCAGGGCAAGGCATGTATCTTATACCACATTTGTAAAATGATATGTACATTTACAGTTGTCTATAAATGACTTTTTAGCAACAGAAGCAAAATCCTTCAATCCCTAAACAGGCAAAAATCTTTCCTTCCCACATGAATTTTACTTAGGTTAAGTCAGACAAAGGCAATGGCCACTAGTGTAGTAGTAATAGTAGTAGTAGTAGTAGTAGTAGTAGTAATAATGATGGTTTAGTGAATTGATAATTTATTAAAACAGAAATTCTGAAATCAGTTCTGCAAAGTTAAAAAACTGACAGCACTGCCTATTTTATGCAAAATATAGCAAAAGAAGGAAATTATTTTCAACACGCTGCTCTGGTAGGTAAAGTAAAATATTCCTCATCTGGATTTTAAAGCTCTTGAATAAGATGAAGGTCTCAGGGGACTCACTTTGTAAGGCAAATATCAGTTTTCATGCAGATTGTATTTCAATTAAAATTTTACATACATACTTTCATGTTAAGGGACACAGTCTATTAAAAAAAACACCTTTAAAGATCAAAATATCTTTCCAACATGACTGTATGCACACACACACACACACAGAGACACATATCTCCACAGTTTGGGGCTTTTTTTCCGAAGTTTGTTCATAGAAATTCTAGACTTGCCATTTATTTTCTGAGGTTTCTGTGGTTATTGTTGTCAGAGGTACCAATACAGCAATGAAGTGAAGGAACACATATCTCATATTTTCTATGTGCGGGCTTAAAAAATCCAGACTACTGTAGATTTTTCAAGCATTGGTTACTTTACAATTTCCTTCCTCCTCTTCCATTTTCAGCCTTTGTCTAGATTGCATGCATGCCAGACAGAATTTTCAGCAAAGAAACATTGAAATAGGAAACACTTCACAGAATTCTCTTGATGTGGAGTCTGCAAATTCTGTAGTGCAAATCCTACACTTCAAAGATATGCTCAAAGAGCAGAAGCCATTAGGGAGGGCAGAAACGCTGCGGACTGGAAGTTGGACCTACACCGTTCGCTTTTTGTATGATGACCATGACAATGTTACATGCAAAAAAAGTCAGCCTTGAGAAACTACAAGATGCAAGAAATCAACCCAAATGAGAACAACAGTTGTCTGATGTTTGAAACTGGAACAAAGAAGGGACATGGAAAAAAATTCAGTAGTTCATTGACAGAATGATTTGTCAAATGCTGGCAAGGAGAGAAGACTAATGTCTGAATCAGAAGAAAGAATAAGGCAGTACAAAAACCCCCTAAATTTCTGAAGGACAAAAGCCTTTGTGAGATATCTTTAGGCAGAACTCACTCTTCTGATGTGTTTTCAGCAGAATAATGAATTTTATCTGCAACAAGAAATTACTTCAATTCATTGTTGTGTTTACTGCACAAAAGTGACACAAACTCCACAAAGGTTTGACAGTTTTTTGGCATTTTTTTGACAAGAGAAGGGTAGAACTTTATCTACTAAAATCAAGTTATATATCCTAAAATGATATTTTCCTTCTATATCACAATGATCTCTCATAGTCATAACAGCTGATGCATCTGGGCCTTTCTTCTCTTATATGGTTTGTACTGGAAAAGATCCTAATTTTCAGCATAAATTCTTGTTTGCAACCTTAAATGCATGACCCTGAATTTTCTTTTTTATTTATCTATTATGCTTCTTTTAAAATTATTATTATGTCAGTCCTTACGGCATTCAGCACACAGAGGAATTAAAACAAAACAAAACAAAACACAACTGTGGGTGATGGACTAAATGAAACTTGGCATCCAGAATTTCTCTGCTGTATGGATTCCCTGACGTCTTATTAGGTTCTTATCAAGGCTGTTAATTGGTCCTGTCTCATTCTATCTAGATGCCTGTTTCCACAATGCCAATCATAAGTCTTGAATATCTAACCCCCTAAACCCTCCTCTCAATAGCATTCAATCTGATCACTTAATTCCAGACAGACATGTACAAAAATGCATCAGGCAGACTATGAGTTTTATTTTATTAGGAAAATTAACAGAAATGGGATAAGCAGGCAGCAATAAGAGCTCTTTTGAACTATAAGAACTGGAGAGAGTTTGAATTTATGAAGCAATCCATTAAGTAAGTTTCTCACTGCATTACTATCTAGTCCTTCTTCAAAGCTAGTTTAAAATGTCTGAATCTATAGATCTTCCATTACTTCCCTTGATATATTGATCCTTGACATAATATATCCCACTGATAGGAATTTATTCCATCTTAATTTAATCAAATTATTCATAGTTATATTCCCCTGTGCTGCCATAAATAATTTTCTTCATCTTTGGGGTGAAATGCCAGCCCCTCAGAAATAAGAGTTTTTCCATTCTGAGGCCAGAATTTCACCCTTGGTTTTGCATGCTTGAGATACTTTAGAATGTTATAATAAGTTGTCATTTATGTAGGCCATAAATATATATCTGTTTTAATCAATCACTGGAGAGAGCTTACAAGAGATATGAAGATTGAAATATGAAGTCAGAGCACCTCATTGGAAAGGCAAAAGAATTCATCTAATAAACTGTCACACGTGATTAAACAGGTTAGAAAAGAAAGACCACCTGGCAGGCAGAGGGTAAGAAAATGCCGAATATTGATTGAAAAATACACATATCACAGAAGAATTATCTCTTGGAGCATGAAATCCTTCCCTTTGTTTGAGATATCTTTGTCCTTCTACAGAAAGCTTGTAGAGTAGGAGGGGGAAAAAGAAGGGAAGGGAAGGGAAGGGAAGGGAAGGGAAGGGACGTAATTTCCCTGAATTCTTTTCCACATCTTTCTCCAAGCATTAGGACACAAGTTTTATTCTAAAATCTTTTCCTTCTCTCTTCTCCCTACCAATACATTAATAATAATAGCAATAACTATTGCTACAGAATGAAATAATACTGTGGTCCCATGAACTGGAAAATATAATCTGGAAAACAAATATAAAGCTAGCTGATATAATTTCTTGTATATGTTTTTCTCATTTTTATTTTTCAGATTACTCTTTTGACATTTCTGCTATTGTTGACTTTTGTCACAGTGTTGGCTTCATTTTATTAGCCTTTTACTGCTGTACAAGTAAGTAGGATCTAGGTAGAGCAATATAAATTGAAAAATCTAAACCATGGTTATTACGTAGCACCCTTTCACAGAACTTTCAATTTATTCATGAGAACATGATTAAGACTGCCAAGGAGGTCTTACAAAAAGCAAATGCTTCTGCACTGAAGTCTCTATAATTTTGGACTGAACTATCCATTTTTTTTTCGTAGTTCATATTGTTTCCTTTCTCATTTCCTGAGTACAGAAACAACTATCACAGTGATAGAGAGCATAGATGAATATTTTATTCTCATCTGACACTGGAAGGCTTTCCTACAGGGTAATGATGACATGACATCAAAGAAAGAGTGTTTTAGCAGAATGATGGGGTGGCTTTACCTCTAAAAGAGATGGAATTAAACTTCAATATAAAAGATCTGTGATGTTATTTTGTTTTCATTTTGCAGCAGAAACCTACACAGGATATTTATATAACATGCTGTTCTGGTTACTTCACTCTATGTGAGTATTTCCAAATTCTTCTAAGAGACTCATGGACATCAGATATATCTTCGGCTGGGTTAAAGCTGTCTAGAAGACAGAGCCCAAAGAGTGGTGGTGAAAGGAGTTACATTCATGTGGCAGCTGGTCACAGGTGGTGCTCCCTGGAGCTCAGTATTGGGGCCAGTTCTCTCTAACATCAATGGTCTGGAAGAGGGGTTTGAGGGCACCCTAGGTACAGTTTGCAGATGACATCAAGTTGGATGGGAGTGTCAATCTGCTGGAGGGTAGGAAGGTTCTGCACAAGAATCTGGACAAGCTGAATCGATGGGCTGAGGCCAATGGTGTGAGGTTCAACTAGGTCAGGTGCCGAGTCCTGCACTAGGTCACAACAACCCCCTGCAGCACTACAGGCTTGGAGCAGAGTGGCTGGAAAACCTCCCAGTGGAAAAGCACCTGGGAGTGCTAGTCAACAGCAGCTGAACATGAGCCAGCTGTGCCCAGGTGGCCAAGTAGGCCAAGGGCATCTGGCTTATGTCAGAAATAGTGTGGAAAGTAGGCAAGTGATTCTTGCCTGTACTCAGCACTGGTGAGGCCACACCTTGAGTCCTGTGTTCAGTTTTGGGCCCCTCATCACAAAAAAACCATTGAGGTGCTGGAGCGTGTCCAGAGAAGGGCAAGGGAATGGGTGAAGGGCCTGGAGCACAGCTCTTATGAGGAGTAGCTGAGGAAACTGGGATTCTTTGGCCTGGAGAAAAGGAGGCTCAGGAGAGACGTTATCACTCTCTACAACTACCTGAAAGGAGATCATAGCAAGGGGCAGGTCGACCTCTTCTCACAAGGAACCAGCAATTGAACACAAGAAAACAGCTTTAAGTTGTGCCAAAGTATGTTTAGATTAGATATTAAGGAAAATTTCTTCACTGAAAGGATTGTCAAACATTGGAACAGGCCCAGGGAGGTGTTTGAGTCAGTCTTCTTGGTGGTATTTTAAAGACATATAGATGTGGCACCTAGGGACATGGTTTAGTGGTTAACAGTTGGACTACAGAGGACCTTGGAGGTCTTTTCCAACTATATGATTCTGTGATCCTGATCTCTTTCTTTGGACTGTTTCCCAGTTGCTGGATCAGAACAACTATCTATTGGCAAAAACACTGGAGAGAAAAAGGCTAAATATGCCATCATACAATATTAAATGCTGTAAACAAAGTTGCACCAACCTTCCTAGGTTAGCCAGACATTCTAGAGTTACTGCCAACCCTTTGCAGCATGGAAATGGATACAGAGGAAGCTGCTGCATAGTTTTTATTCTATACTTTGAATTAGTCTCATTTTCCTTTCCCTATGTATAGAAATTACTGTTGTGAAACACGCAGGTGTTATAACAGACAACTGAACTGTTCAGGTTCTCACTGGTTAGGAACCCAAGCCCATCTAGTTTGTCGTTTGTGTGTGGACATGTTAAAATTCTGGTAACTGTGTGAAGTCCCAGGTCCATGATCCTCACTGTCATAATTTTACAAGAGATATATATTTTTACAGCTAAATCCTTGCCAATTTACCTTGAGATCTTAAGTTCAGACTATTTATACTCCATATCCTTTTATCCCACTGCAACTTGTATTTATTGTGTAAAGGTTATTTTAACTGAGGGCAGTGCTTATCTCCCTGCTCAGCCACACTCTGGGAGACTTGGCACTAGTGGGCAAGGACATCTAGAAGCACCCCCTCTGAAGAGAATGGTGCAGTTCATAGAATCATATAATCATAGAACGGCTTGGGCTGGAAGGGACCAAAAGATCATCCAGTTCCAATCCCTCTGCCATGGGCAGGGACAGCTTCCACTGGACCAGGTTGCTCAGAGCCCCATCTAGGGTGGCCTTGAACAGCTCCAGGGATAGGGTATCCACAAGTTCTCTAGGCAGCCTCTTCCAATGCTTCACCAACCTCACACTAAAGAACTTTTTCCTAATATCTAATCTAAATCTACTCTCATTACCCCTTGCCCTGTCACTACACACTCTCGTAAAAGGTTCCTCTCCACCTTTCTTGTATGCCCCTATTAGGTACTGAAAGGCCGCAATTAGGTCATCTCAAAGATTTCTCTTTTCCATCCTTAACAAGCCAAATTCTCTCAGCCTTTCTTTTCCTCACAGGAGAGGTGCTCCATCCCTCTAGTCAACTTGGTGTCCCTCCTCTGGACTTGCTCCAACAGCTCATGTCCTTCCTGTGCCGGGACTCCAGAGATGGATGCAGCACTCCAGGTGGGGTGTCACCAGAGCAGAGTAGAGAGACAGAATCCCCTCCCTCACCCTGCTGGCCATGCTGCTTTTGAGGCATCCAGGATACATTTGGCTTTCTGGACTGTGAGTGCACATTTCTGGGTCATGTCCAGCTTCTCACCCACCAGCAGTCCCAAGCTCCTCCTGGCAGAGCTGCTCTCAATCTTTTCATGCCTCAGCCTGTGTTTATACCAGGGCTTGCCCTGACCCAGGTGCAGCACTTTGTACGTGGCCTTGTTAAAACTCATAAGATTCCCATGGGCCCATTTCTCGAACTTGTCCAGGTCCCTCTGGATGGCATCCCATCCCTCAGGTGTGACAGCCTCCCCACTCAGCTTGGTGTCATGTAACAATTTGCTGCGAGTGCACTTGACCCCTTTATCTACACCTTTAATGAGGATATTAAATAACACTGGTCCCAGCACAGACTCCTGAGGGCCACCCCTTGTCACTGACATCCAGCGAGATTTTGAGCAATTGATTGCTACCCTCTGGATGTGACCCTGCAACCAATTCCTTACCCAACCTGCAGACCATCCACATTGAATCCATCTCTCTCCAATTTAGAGAGCTGGATGTTGTCAGATACTGTTTCAAGGGCTCTACAGAAGTCCAGATAAATAACACCTGTCACTTTCCTTGTTCAGTAATGTAGTCACTCCATAATAGAACGCTTCCAGGTAGGTCAGGCAGGACTTGCCCTTGATGAAATCGTGCCAGCTTTCTCAAATCACCTTTGTGTCCTCCCTGTGCCTTAGCAGTTTCTAGGAGAATCTGTTCCATGATCTTCCCAGGCACAGAGGCGAGGCTGACAGGTCGGATTTTCGCAGGGTCCTCCTTTCTACCTTTTTCAATGGTAGGTACAATGTTTCCCTTTTTCCGGTCACCTTGGACTTCATTTGAGAGCCATGACTTTTCAAATATCATGGAGAGTGGCTTGACAACTACATCAGCCAACTCCCTCAGTACTCTGGGATACGTCTCATCAGTTCTCCTAGACTTACATCTGTCATGTTCCTCATGTGGTCATGGACCTCATCTTTACTCACAGTAGGAAGCATTTTGCTCCCTCAGTCCCCATCCTGCTGTCCATCCTCTTATGAGGGAAGAGTTGCACTTTGCCCAGAGGGCTAAGCTTAACTGGGGCCCAAAACTGAGACTTCTCCTGCCTGATGACCCTGAATGATTTGCATGTCCTTTGGACCCAATTACATCTAGGATTGTTGCAGTTGAAGCACANTACGTCTCATCAGTTCTCCTAGACTTACATCTGTCATGTTCCTCATGTGGTCATGGACCTCATCTTTACTCACAGTAGGAAGCATTTTGCTCCCTCAGTCCCCATCCTGCTGTCCGTCCTCTTATGAGGGAAGAGTTGCGCTTTGCCCAGAGGGCTAAGCTTAACCGGGGCCCAAAACTGAGACTTCTCCTGCCTGATGACCCTGAATGATTTGCATGTCCTTTGGACCCAATTACATCTAGGATTGTTGCAGTTGAAGCACGGGTGACGCAGAAAAAATGGAGAACCAAGTCAGAGCTCCAGTTGAAGGAAATAATAATAGTAATACTACCACTACTACTACTACTACTACTACTACTACTACTACTACTACTACTACTACTACTACTACTACTACTACTACTACTACTACTACTACCACCACCACCACCACCCTTTATTTAATTACAGGCAATTACAGGCAGGCCTTATATAATCCCTGCATTGGTCTATGGCAGGGATCATTGGTCCCTGGTCCAACCACCTCTCCAAGTGATTGGCCAGACCCCACACCACCTGTTTGACTCTTAATAGGACACACCTGCAAGGTGTTTAGGAAACCATCTTGCTTGGTATGTTGAAACCAAGGGCTTAACAGAATACTTGCAAAATGGTGGATTTTTCTCTGCCAGCAGCTTTTCAGCATCCACATAGGATTAAGGCTGGGTTCCTTGCCTGGTGAAACACTTCCACCTACTTTCTCTAAAACACAAGTAGAAGAAATACCATCCATGTTGTTGGCCTCCTCCACATAAGGTCTATGTCAGGATGTGTGTGAAAGAATAACATTCATTTCTTCTGAGGAAAATCCAGTTAACACCAGCAACACTCAGCGAAGAACTCCTACCACTGTCCACCAGTTCAAAGCTGGGATGATGCTCCTCTCTTCTCGTCAAAATTAAGTGAGGGAGGAGTGAATTGCATAGTGAGTGGGGCATTCACTTGAAAAGCAAGACTATGGAGTCCATTTCTTCTTCCAAGTAATGATTCTGAATTTTAACCAATGACCAGAATTTTTGGGACCCTTTCCTGAGGATTACATTTATAGATGCAGTTAAAATACTCAGCACTTCAGGTTAGCCAAATTTTTCACATACATCTTTAAAAAAGTATAAAAACATTTTTTAAAAATCTAATTTTAAATTTCATTGGTATTTCAATTTCTCTACACTCCAGTATTCTGCTTAAGATTTTGCTGTCCCAATATTATATGTCCAACCTAATGTTCCTGTTGCAAATTTCGTTACCCCTCTAGCCACAAAAATTTAGCCTCATATACATCAACAGGAAGCGAAAGAGAATTTAACAGAGCTCTAGCATTAATCTTCAAAGTATTAAAATTTTCCTCAGGTAGAAAATAATTTTTTTTTTTAATCTCATGGAGACACATTGAATACTGGGAAGCACTACAAAGAATTTTTTTATATTTTTTTTTTTTTACTTTGCTTTATCTACAGCAGCAGCCATTAGGCATCTTGTAAAAAATTAAATCTGAAGTTGCAAGATGTATTTCCAAAGACTTAGCAGAGGCTCACTCAAACCTAAGAGTTTCTTATTAGAAATGATGAAAACTATTCATCATAGTTCAAAATAATGGAGAGTGAACTTAGTTAACAACTCTGTAGTTAACAACTGTTAACCACTAAAGAACCATTGTGTTCTTCCATAACAAGATGAGATTTTCATAACTGAGATATTTTATAAAATTATTTTAAAGTTAAAATATAGACAAATAAAGGCAACATAAAACTTCATCACATTTCCCTACATTTTTTTTCATAAACGTAATAGAAATAGATTAATAAAAAATGAAGAAGGATGAATCAGATTAAAATAAATATACACCAAAGAACTGGCAATTGTTCCAGGTATCATTGAACTAGGCCCCTTTCAAATATCATTCAAAATGAAAAAAGGCAAAAAGGCAATCAAATGTGATTTAATATTTTGTGGTGTAAAGATTTAAGTTAACATTAGGAATTAAAATGAAAACTACCTATCAGAGATGTAGGACAAAGTATTTCGTGATAGAAGAAAAAGGCATGAGGAAATTCAGCTGCAAAATGTGGAATACTTCTACATAAAAAATTTTTGTGAGTCAATTGGAATGAAGTAAAAAGGAAAATTCTGCAAGATCTCAGACCTATTCCTTATGCTGTCTTCCCAGAATACTTGACGTGTCATTCATTTTCTTAGCCATGGCCATTGCCAAACATACCTTCAAGCTGACTTGGTAAACACAGTTTTTCACCAAGTTATGTCATTGTTTATTATCCTATCAAAAGGGTCTGGAAGGGACAGTCATAATTTTCCCAGTAAAATATATGTGGTTAAATAAACTTTCATTTTTTTCTGGAATTGAAGGTTAGAAAATTAGATTTCCAACATTTTTACCATACACATTTCATTTTGAAAGTTAGGTATGCAAGTTTTAGTAAAAATTATTGGGGAAAATGTTTTACTGTTGTTTTGATTTATCAGTTTTCATCAGAGATTTTGCCTGAACTTTTTCTCAGCTTAATTTTCAAGTTGCATCTAAATAAAATGCATCTTTCGTCCCCTTCCCTCTCTTAAAGGCAGTATCAATAGATGATGTTACTGAACAAAAGGAAACAAAAAATATTTATAGCTCAAAACTGCTGCAGAGAATCCTTAGTTTTATGTAAAACAGGTCAAAACTGTTATGAACAAAATCTTCAGACAGATCTTTTTAATGCAATTAAAGCAATTTTTAATTGAGCCCTTTATGCCAGACTTTCTTTATTCTATTGAAACACACATTATTGTTCTCATCTATCTCACATCAACAAGAGATAAGGATGGGGTTTGCCTACAGGATCTTGCTGTAGTTCTTAGCCACCATATCAAAACTATCAAATGACAATGCACAGCAATGTGCATTTAGCTTCATAAAATTAGGCCAACAAATGCCCCTTGTACTACTCTTTGATAGGCAAAAAAAGCCTGAAACCACTGGTTTAAACCTCAACAAAGTCAGTCAGCACCATGATATTAGTGCGTAGGGGAAAAATGCATTTAATTAAATTTTCATGAGATTAGGAGCCACTCATCTCACTGCTCTCTCCCTGGCAACACAATTTCAGACACAGCTTGTCTAAACCAGTCATGTGGTTTTATGTTTCTTAGTGTTTTACCAGGTATGCAACTGATTGCCTGAATTAACTCCTTTTTTCAGCATATTTCTCAATGGACAGTGGGATCAGACATCATTCACTCTGTGACTGTTGGTGACAAGGTATAATGTGAGAGGCTTTCTTATGCAAGGATGAAACTGAATACAAATACAGAGGATGAAGTTTTGGGGACAAGAGGTGACATGAGTCAGAAGCACATAGAAAACATGTCACCTTTAGGTACACTTGAGAGTAAGAGCGAGCTGCAGGAAGTGGTTTAAATGATTGCAGGCAGCACTGTGTTCTTCAAATCATTAAAGCATCTGTGGCTTTGTATGGTATTGAACACATATGACCTGCACTCATGTTTCTGCAGCTGAGAGCACCTTTTGTCATAGCCAGGGGAAAACAGTTATTAAGGATCAATACAGAAGTGTCTAATCTTTCAGATACGTGTGTTAACCACTAAGAAGACTAAGAAGGAGTTGTTTGTACTTCCCTGACACTGGATTTGGTACCATGGCCGTATTCCACTATCCCTGTCAGGAGTGTTCTTCCAGTATCAGGAATACCTTTTCTTCCTAAACCTTGCTTTCCCTCTGTGGTGTGTGCATGGCTGCAAAGCACTTGCATGACAGCAAAATTGTTCTTAGATCCTACTTATCCTGTCACGCACCCAGCAGAGACTTCTGGCACTGTACCTTACAGCCATAAAAGATTTGCATTTGGCCTGGCAGCTGCAGTGTCTGCTCCTCTGTCTTTCCCTCCTCTGCCTTTTGGGCCACAAAAGGGGAAGGATGGCAATGAGCAGGACCACAAGTGAGGAGTCAGTGCGAGCAGAAGTTATCTCTAGCAACTTTAGAGACATGACCTAGACACTTTAGAGAAAACCCTGCACAATGAAGAGTTTTCCACAGCCATCCCAGGTCTCAGCCCCTCAATCCTAGTGTAACCCCATGCACCTCTCCCTGTGCCAGCTGACACCGCTCATGGCCTGCTGACGCGTGCTCCTGTCCATGAGGTATCTTTCTGTAAAAGCCAGAGACCACATAGTAAAACAGTATTTACTGTTTCTTTGATTGGTAAGAGAGTTCCCATAGGCACTAAGACCTTCTGCTGTTCAGGGTGTGGTGCAAGGTGTGGGCACAAGCTGAAGTTCACTGTTGCTTTTGTTGAAAATATACAACAGTTATGGCAGAACTGAAGCAAAACCACAACAAAATGCAGGAGTTGTGCACATCTGTGCTAGAGATGTGATGTTATTTTCCATGTGTTATATATCTTTACACATCAGAGACTGTTATTCGTAGCTGCCACTTGAGAAAGATTTTAGAGTGAAAAAGATAGTAACCTCTTTTGTACCCCAGCTCCCTCAAACTATTATTCTAATTCTGTATTTATTTTTCATAAGCTGAGACAGGAGTGAGATCTGCTATGAGAACATATGAGAACATATCTCTCTTAAAACTATAAGGAATGGAATGCTTTGTGTAAATATTAATTCTTGCCAGCTGAAAGGGACAGTTAGGAGACAGGAACCAGCCCTACATAAAACAGGCTACAGAGACCTGGCTGTGTAAAGTTGAAAGAAACTGTCCCAGAAAAGGAAAAGTCAAAAAATGCCTAAATATTGTTTACTGAAAGGAGGAAACCAACAGGAATGAGGGTCACAGGGAAGGACTCTGAGGTATGAACCTGAATTCCTTTGTGAGTGTTGATACCACGGCATTTGCCCTTTATTCATAACACTGCAGATTTAGCTCCTCCCTAGGATACAGTATTTTTCCATGCAACTCATTTGTTTTAAGACTTCATAATCCCCCCTTTAATGGGAGATGCAAGTGGGAGTGGAACTATTGTATAGGATTACTGTGACCAGTTAAACAGCTCTTGGTTTTCAATTTACTGGCTGTTCTTCAGAGCTGTAAAGCAGTACCTCTGTACTAGATCCTGAGAGGCCCTCTGGTTGATATTATATAAATGCAAAATACTATATTATTTTAAAGCATGTTAAGACTGGAACCCAGAAGGATGAATATATTTTTGGTTTTTATTTTCAGTGGAAAAGAAACTGAAGCTGAAAATAAAATACGTTTCCTGGATAGCCAGCCTACTGTATACAGAGGATGGGGAAAGTAAATGAAACCCATTCACAGTAGGTCAAAGTTGGCCACAGGAGCAGCTGACATTGGAACATTACTAGAGAGACCGTGGTGTTGTGAGTTTATTGACGGCTTCATAAACAGGAGAAACAAACAGAGCACTGGGTTTTAATTTTAGGGTATATTTGTACCCTACTAAACTGAAGACCCCAATGACGTCTGTCTCCAGTAACTGGCACCTGGTCTGTTTTTTTAAACAAAAACTGATAAAAGCTGATTCAGCACTGAGGAGGTGCACTATACAGCATGCATGTTGTCTTCATTTAAACGATCAAAAAGCACTATTTTCAAGGACTGATATAATCTTATTTATACCTATTTTCATTGCATTTTAAATAATTCAGCTTTGAAAGTAAGAGGACCTCTCCTATGATGGCAGACTAAAGATAGACTGGCTGAATTCTCAACCTTCCTTAGCACAGTACCCCTGCAAAGGTTAGCACAGGTCTGGTGAGAACTTGGTGCACGGTTGTAGCATTTTTAAACCATAATAAAGCAGAGAGCGAGTGTTGTGAGCACATCACCTGCGCCAGATGGATACTTGCAATCCAGTAAATGTCAATTACATTTTTTCCTGAAAGTGCTGCCATTCCTTGGTTACTGCAAGGAGTCAGGATGAGGACTTTCCAAGCAAGAGCCTGGCAGCACTGAAGAGTCAAATGGAAGTAAATCTCCTTTGCAAGTGTTTACACAATTCAAACTGATTTGAATCTTTAATTTGAAAAGTATTTGTTAAGTAGTCAGTCTCTTGTAGTTTCTCATGCTATTTAATTCCAAACTTGCTGCTTTTGGCTGCTAGGTAGCTAAGTCATACACAGAAGGGTAGTCTGTCTCATTCAAGTTCTTTATGAATTTGTTTTCTTCTACAGACTAGTCAGAAAACATGAGTGTTTCACAGTGCAGTCTTCCCCCTGCCTTGGGCATATGACCTGGAGTACAGCTCATTCAGGTAGTACTTGGATGCCTGGTAAATACATGCCTTAGTAGCTATGCTCCGCTGGGGACAACAGCTGATGATCCCTCTCATTCATTCACCACCTCTGTCCTGTGTCGCCACCCACAGCTGATGCAGGGTGCTGTGGGGTGGCTGAAATCGCCTTGTTAACCCAAAAGCATCCCCTGCAAGGGATGCCCTGGGGGTGCAGCTCGGCACCTCGCAGGCCGACTTCCAGCACCCGTGCTGATGGATGGCACCGAGACACAGCCCCGCACCCAGGCTGGGATAGCTCAGGCGTTACCAGAGGCAAAGATTTCGGAGGGCTCTTTGCATGGGTTCTGAAAGGTTTATTCCAAAGGGTCCAGAGGAGAAAGAGGCCGAGCAGCCCTTGTGTACCAGCTTATAAGGGGTAACAGAAAAGGGGCTGGCAAAGCACCACTAACCAATTACCTGGGGGCAAGGGACAGGGGGAAGGCAGAGGGATACAACAACCAGTGGGGAGAGGGAAGGGGCGGAGGGGGGGACCAGGTACCAGACAGGTACTGCCTGCTGGGAGAAGAAGTCTTTCCCTGTAACCCGGTTTGGGGGAGCTATTTACATTTCTGAGTTGATCCAGCAGCGCAGGGGGTCTCCTGTACCAGGGGTTTCTGGCATCTTGGCTTCTACCATTGCCAGCTCAACCACCCCAACACACAGTCCCAGAGGGCAGATCTCCATGCCCCAAAGAAGATAGATGTCTGCCTATTCCCACAGTGGCTGTCCTTGTCTTGACCTATAGAATGCAACTGCATCAGTTGTGATGCATTTCTTTGCTTGAGAAGAGATGAATATCCCTTTTAAGCAAACCTTTTAGGTAACATCTTCAGCCTACTTGGTTTAATTGGGTTTTGTAACTCAAAGGAATGATAAGAATACTTAAAAGCAGCTTATAGACATAAATAAGCCATGCATACTTAGCAGGAGTCAGTGCTAGTGATATTCAAAAACTGATGGTATTGACTCCAGCAAAATTTCTTTTCCATAATGAAATTCTTAGCATTATAAATTCAGAAGTAAAATAAACAATTGCTAAACAGAGCAGTTACCTAAAGGCAAAGTGGGATGTTTTTGAACAAAGGAAGCACATGAACTTCTGAAAGGAGCTGAGGTTCACTTTTTGTACTATGATCTTGGTGGGAGACCATTTACACAGACAGAAACGCAAGCAACTCAGTATATGCAAAAGGATCAAGTATTACTATTGTATACAATCCCATTTTTTCCACAGATTGTCTGAAAATATGAACTTGCTTTTTCACAGTTGCCACCATCTCCAAGCACGGGAGAAAAATATTCCTTTTGCCTGGTGTACCAGATCTTCTAACAGGAAAAAAGTATTTTATTATAAAATCGCCAGAATTAAAGTTGTCTGCATGACAAATCCCCTCTCCACAATTCTTTCAGAGATACGTCAATACAGGATATTATCAGACTAAATAAAGACTTTATTAGCTAGAATAGAGTATAAACGTACTGAAAAATATTTTAGGGAAGGGATAAGGTAAATCATTGCTTTAGACATGGTGTATTCCAACAAGGCCCAGGCAGGATATTGTTTTTGTTTAGAAATATTCATCCTCAGTCATCCATTTTCCCAAATGAACTATTTACTGTCTCACATACCAAACATATTTTTCTGTTCAGCTAGTGTTCATTAATTACTTGTAACTTCATTTTCTTATTCATTATTCATCTATACTTCACTTTTATTTGATGAAAATTTCCCCACCAGAGACTGATCATTCATTTCAATCTTAGATAATCCAAATTAATGCTGTGTTGGTTAATTGTAATTATTCTGGTATGTCACATGCTATTTTTCCTGAATGAATGAATTTAGTGATTATAATCTGAACAAAGGCTTAAAGAGGTCAGTAGAGTTTGAGTTTCCCAGGAACATATATTCATTTAATGAGCAGTTGAAGTTAAAAACTGCATCCTGAGGATGCTGACATCACCGTTTTAATGGTCCATGTGGGAAGAGACAGGTCTGTTTCATTCTGGCACCTTGAAGGAAAAAAATCACTTACACACCAGGTTGCATTTTAAAGTCTATGGACCTTGAAACAGATAATTTTTTTTTTTAAACAGGGTAAAATTTCTCACTGAAGCAAAGCAAAGGATGTCAGGCCATATAAAGCTGCTTTGAATTATTATATCACAAATTTAAGGCCATAAAACAATTTAGTTTCCTAATTTCATATCTTTGGATTATTTAACTTAGAAGCTTAACTTCTGAATTGCATTGGATAACTTTTATACGACCTGATTACAGTTATATGCTAAAAATCTTTACCTCTAGCTGTAAAAACCTGAGGTGTTTTCTTTTCACGTAAGTTATCACTTTTTCTGAAAGCTAAACAGGCTGTTCAGAACTTTGGTAGAATAACCAAAATCATCATGTGGTAGCTGGTACTGTGTTCTGTATGCGTTTTAACCATTTCAGTAACCTATAAAGTGCATAACTGGAAAAAGGTACAAAAGTGACTACATGCCCAACCCCATCATTTTCTAGGCACTTCTGGAATATTAGTCATATTGGCAGGTGATCTTTAATCAATGTTTAGCAGAGAAACAGCATCTTTCAATGTCTTTTCTCTTTCACATCTAATAAAGAAACGGTAGATTTCTAAGTCCTTTGCAGAGTGTTTTTAAGCTTATGGCTGAAGTCTCCTTTACATCTGAAACAATTTAATCCTTAGCACACTGTTAAATTTCTCCACGTAATAATAATCTAATTATTTTAATTAACAAAGAATCAAAAAATTTCTTTAGCTAATCCATATTGCTGTCTTCCCAAAATCTACTGCTTGGCGTCTCCAGGAGCGACAATGAACTGGAAAAATGAGATATTGACAGAGGCTATGCTGGACTGTTTGTTTCTTTCTTTAGCTTCCTGTGTGTCAACACAGAAAGAAGGGTTGCTGGCACAGGTAATTTTTTTTTTTTTAAATAATTCTTCTAGGATAATCTTTCTTAAATGATCTGTGAACAACTTCTGTATTCTCAATATGGCAGAAGGTTTCTGAGAAATGACAAAGTCACACATTTACACCCAGGAAGCAAGCAAGTCAACAAACACAACAATGTAAAGAAATAAATACATGCCCAAAATTTAACTTCATTTTTAGCTGTAAAAGACAAAAAAGTGACAACTCTCCAAAATATGTTATGTGGGCATTTCTGGAAAGGTTAGACTACTGCTCAAATAAATAATTTTAAAAACCCTGCTCTGAAATGCATTGAAAATTAGAAGAAATTACCACTTGTTCAGACTTTTTTTTACTAACTCACAGAAACTGCTGAAGACATTTAGTTACCTTTTAAAAGTTCATTTTTTCCCTTGCAAAGCTCTCATCTCTGAATTTTCACAAGGATAAGTCATCCACAGGTTTCTCAGAATTTTGCAGTAATACTTAAGTTTTCCAAAAGATCTGTGTGTTATCTATTTTTGTGCTAGTAAAATTTTTAAAATCTATTTACAGAGAACTCTGATGAAATGTTTTCACTAGGTAAAGAAAAACTAAGCTTTTCTCTTCTATGCTGAACTTTAATTTTCCAATAGTTCTAATTACACCCAGTAAAAGCTGGGTGAAAACAATATGTCAAATTATTGGCCTGAGGTCTAGATGTGTGATTTTTCTCCAATTTTTATGTTTTTTTCCTGGAATTCCTGTTGTTTTCTGGTTTTTGGATTCCAAGATTTAACATAATTTCCATGTTTTTCTGTATTTTGAGTTAGATTTTCTCTTTTTTTCTGGTCAAAGGAGTAAAAATTATTCTATTGGTTAAAACATAGTACAAACAAAAAAAAAATTCAAAATAAAAATCATCAGATCTCACCCCNTTATTTAAATCTATTTACAGAGAACTCTGATGAAATGTTTTCACTAGGTAAAGAAAAACTAAGCTTTTCTCTTCTATGCTGAACTTTAATTTTCCAATAGTTCTAATTACACCCAGTAAAAGCTGGGTGAAAACAATATGTCAAATTATTGGCCTGAGGTCTAGATGTGTGATTTTTCTCCAATTTTTATGTTTTTTCCTGGAATTCCTGTTGTTTTCTGGTTTTTGGATTCCAAGATTTAACATAATTTCCATGTTTTTCTGTATTTTGAGTTAGATTTTCTCTTTTTTTCTGGTCAAAGGAGTAAAAATTATTCTATTGGTTAAAACATAGTACAAACAAAAAAAAAATTCTAAATATAAATCATCAGTGCTCAGCCCCAGACATATGAAAAAAGCTTAATGTTGTTGTTCAATATTACTGTGCATAACAAATATTTCCAGGCAGTGCTGTCCTTCTTCTTCTTTCTTCCTAAAATATTATGTTCTTTGACCAGAAAACTAATGTCATCCTCTCACAGTCTTCTTTTAAAATTATTGGCTGGCACAACCCCTCAGTTCCTAAAATAAGTGGTTTTCAAACTATAGCCTAGGGTCCCTGGGGAAATCCCCTGGACCACAAGTGATCCACAGAAGGTAACTAATAAAAATACGCCTACTGAAAGCTTACATTCACTAACCTGAGACCTGCCTCCTCAATGGAAAGATATCTAGGGTGTGCTTCTTGTAAACAAAATCTGTATCTAGACAACCTAAATTGTTTGTAAACAAACGTACAGGATAAAACAAATTTATTGTTTATTTTACAATATATTCCCATAACTAACCTTACATAAAGAACAAGATAACATTAGCAAGAAAACACAGAACTAACACACTCTAAATGAAGACTACATTAAACTTTCGGTTAAGAGTGGATTGAGGCTTACTGGTCAATGCTTATAATGCAGCTCTGTGGAGATAATTAATTCAAAGACAGCCTTTGCAGAATACCTTGCCTAAGTGCAAAGCTTAAGGTCATTTGACCAATATTTGGCTATGTGAAAATAAAGGTTTGGATCTTGAAGAGAAAATCCATACCCAGCAATTAACCTACATATGGGTTCATATATTAAAGCCACATGACAAAAATTCTAAATTATAAAAAGAAAATCAATCCCATATTTTAGCCAGTGCTACAAAGAATTTCACTGGGTACGCTCTATGTTCCAGTAGCTATGATGTCTGCAGAAGTTCATCTGAGTGCATCCAGAAATTCAGTGTTAAAAACTGAATCTTAGTCACAGATGACTTAACTTTTGTCATCTCTTGGCATGATTTTATTACCACAGAGACAATCAATTTGTCTGAATCAATGCAGTCTGAACAATGGAGTAAACGGAAAACTCTTCACAGCAAGAAATATTCAATTTCATTCCTGAGCGAAGACAACTCAGATTGTCTATTCTGTCTGCCAAGCAAGACAATTCCATTGTCCGGGGTTTAACAGGCATTGTGGCAAAGGACATGAAAACTCTTTTTGTTTCCAGCAATGCTAGGGCACAACACTCTGAATTATAAATCTCAATAACTATTTTACATTAGGCCTTGTCAAACTTGGAACATAATATTTGCCATCATGGCTTGGTCACATCTCTTTACTCCTATTGTCAGAAACCAAGTACCTGTATCTTGATATTTCCGTGCAAAGCAGCTACAAGAACTGAGAGTAAGGTATTTATAATGTTGAATAAAAAAACAACAATCATTTTCTTTATAATCACTTTGGAATCCTAGGGCCTGATCAATATTCTTTCTCCATAAAACAGAAAAAAAAGGAATCCCTGCTTTTATCTTCTTTCCTCATCTACTTTTGTCCTTTCATCTGTTTCCAAGAAATTGTAGTTAGATAAGCCACTATTTTCTCCATCCTTAAACACAATTATGTAACAATATTATTTATGAGTGAAAAAACCCCAATCAATTAGCAAGGATTGTATTTTTTTCTGAATCAGCATGAGTTCACCATTTATAAAATTCATGGAAGTCATCCATTTGTTTTCAATAACTCAAAGTTTTAGACTTTATAACTCTATCACTCTTTAACACCAAACGATTTTTTCAGTTACAGTCAATGGATGAAATAATATTGCTTTGGAGTATTAAAGAAAATTGGTGTGAAAACTCTTTTGGGTTATGTTGCTTAGATCTTGCAGAAAGATTTACATGCTGAAAACAGATTTTTTTTTTCTTTTTTGGAAAGCACTGCATTTTCCTTAGATATGTAAGTGTATTTGTTAAACTCCATTCCACAGTTTTTGTTCAGTTTGTCTTATTTTTGAAGGCAGATTTTCCTATATAAAGGCAATTACAAGGCTGAAATGATTAAATAGGTGTCTGAAATATATTCTGGTGGCTTTCAGTTTTTGAAAGATACTACAGTGATCCCAATACAGTTCAACTAATGGGAGCTTTATAGTACAATATTCACCATAGTTATTAAAAGCATAAAGTATTGAAAGACATGAACTTTACCAGAGCAACATTTTTGTGGGGAGTAAATCTTTTACTTTTGAAAAATAAATATTTCTTTAATCACATATTACAGACATTTTAACCGCAGATTTCTGAACAGCACATCTGTTTCTATATCCACAGTGACGCATCATGTGGTGACATGTCCCATCTATTTATGTCAATTAGGCCACTTCGCATCAGTAAAACACCATGCTCAAGAGAATGGGGAATTCTTATAATAAAAAGGAATATATGCATAACTGGGAATATGCATGTTCCTGTGCATTTGCCAAAAAGAAAAAATAAAGGTTTTGGATCCAGTTCTGATTTCAGTGGCAGTTTTGGCCTGTCAGGCACAGGACGTGGACTCATGAAGGAGAAAACTGTGTATGTGGTATGAATGCAAGGGACTTACTCTACTTTATAATGGAAGTGCAGCAAGTAAAATATCTACATATGGAAGGGTATTGATGTCTTCCTGTCTACATTTAATACTACTGTCCCATTATATGTCTGATTTTGAAATCCAAAGTCTTCTGTTTTTTCTAAGGGAACTGCAGTTTCTGAGATGATTTTAAATGTGATCTGCTGTTACTTGTTTCCTATTTGAGATACTGGGTTTTTAAGTGTCTGGTATTTCTGATTTCTTGGAATGTTTTCAAATGGTTTCTGGCTCAAAACCAGAAACCTTGACCTAAAAATATTAAATTCTTTTGAGTTTAGTCAGTAGTATTGGCTGTTAGTATCACTGAAAAGTTTTTAGCAATGTGATGGTTTATTCATTGGAAGTCAGACAATAGAGAGAGAAAAGAGAGACAATAGTCAGAAAAGAGAGATTAAAATCAGCTAGGCCTGTATAATATTAACTATGCACTGCTCAAAAAGAAAAATCAATTACACAGATCTAAAGTAGGCAAGAAATTTCTCAACCTATAAACAAGTGATCAAGAGAAGAGAAGAAGGCTTATGGCTTCTTAAAAATTCATCATTTAGTGTTTCATTCATGGCTTAAATAACAACTTGAAATGCTGTTTTTCAGACAGACATGGCAGAGTAGCCCAAAAGTGAAGTAGCAAAAGGCTTTGTTAATACATGCTGTGATCTTCCTTCCAAACTCATATAACTTTCTCAAATATATGTCTTGGTTTGAAAGACAGGCGTCTGTTTAAGTGAGGCAGAAACCCTCTTTGAAATGGGAAGTGCAACCCCCTTCCCTCCGGATTATTATAACTTTGAAATTAAGGGGCTTTCAGGCAAGGATATGAGAAATAGGAATAA
>VZRR01000990.1:220560-239682 GCA_013398015.1 Oreocharis arfaki
GATCACAGCCGGCAGCAGCGCTGGTGGCTCCCGGTGAGCAGGGTGGCTGCAGCAGCTCCGGTGAAAACAGTGGTCCTGTGGAAAAGGGTCTGGTCTTCGCCTGAAGGTCTAGTGATGCAGCCTCTCGTCTTCTGGAAGTCCAGCGGAGAGAAGCTCTCTTGTGCCTGAAAAACTTCTGATTATATCCAAGTGGGAAATGTTCTGTGCCCCCTCCCAGGCGGAGCATCTCACAATGGGGTGGTGAGGCACTGATGGGCCCATTAACAGGAGATGGTTTGGAGCCCATTATCTATGAGTCCTTTGGCAAGGCACAAATGCTCCCATTAACAGAACCGAGCCCGGAGGGAGGAGGCAAAGAAGCACTGCCCCACCTGGTTTCACAGCTCATGAAGATGGTAATAGAATATACTGCAACTCAGGACAATGTAGAAGTGAAAGACTGTTAAAAGCTTTTTTATAAAGTGAAATACCTAGCAGAAGACAACCAGCTATATAAAAACGCAATAAAAAAACTTTTTGCACATTTGAGATTAAGCTCAGGAACATCAGCTTACTTTTCTACTTGCTGTGTTTATGCATGTTTACCTTCAAAATGACCTTACTGCAAACACACCTAGCTCTTCCTGAGTTCATGAACAAATTTTGAAAATACGCATAAAGTAATTTAAGAACATAAATTCTGCCCTGTAAGACCCTAAAAGTAAACAAAAATATTTTGAGTTTACATCAAAGCTTGCCAGCATAAACGAAATTGGCACTGGCACATTCCACCTCTTCTAGTCCATGAACTTCACTGTCAGAAGAATGGTTCCTTTTGACACTCACTTACTTCATTGCAAAGTGACCATAAAACACTACTTTTCTGATAGTAATATGCAGGTACTTTGTGCAAAGCAGATACAGGATTACCTGGATTACATTAGGAATGCATTTCCAGATATGCAACCTTTTTCTTCCTAAAGTATAAATTCATTTTTTAGAGTAAAATACAAAATTTTATTGGATTGTATTCTTGAGAGGTACCAATACATTAAGCTCAAATTCAAGTTAACTAAATCTTTCAGTTTATAATGTACCTGTAAGACAGCAACTAGTGCTATATTTGTAGCTTCTCAATTTTTTCTCAATTTCTGTCACAAAGAATTTGGCAGATTTCAAAAGAAAATCTTCTACTCTCACGTCCTAACTTCTCAAGCTACCTTTTAAAATATTCCATTATTTTCAAAATTTTTACCAGGTCTAAAGTTAGCCTTCATAATTATACAGGCAGTAAGAAAGGATCAATTTCCACCCATAACCACAAGGACCAGTAGTATACCATAAAAAGATGAAAGTTACATTTTCACTTCAGTATATGAAGACTTGATATCTATGCTGCAACTGGGCCCCAGTTATTCCTGCTTTTATCAAAAAAAACCCCTCAAGCACTGTTTGATATGCTTCAGCATTTGCTCCTTTCTTTTACAAGCTATGTTAAATGAAGTCAGGTGAGTTAGCAGTGGTGTATCTGAATATATCATCAATGGACTTTGAAAGATCTGTTTTCTAAAGAATAATCTAACCCATATCACAATTTGCCACATGTATTTTGAAAGGAATACCGGAATTATTTTTTGTGTGAAGCAATGACATCGATCGAAGGCACTTCGGAGGTGACAGACAGTCCACACCTGTTCATGGAACTGAGAACACAAAATAAGCAAGACCCATTTATGTAGCACAGTTGTTCAAGGCACAGGCCTGTGTGGCAATGATGAATGCAGCTAACCTGTCATCTACCAGGGAGACACTCTCCCACTCTGGGAGGCAGAATAATATCTAGAATAGCAAGCATAGAAAGCAATTATTGCGTAGAAAGAAGCATTCTTCCAGGAACTGAAAATCAACAAGTCCTGCAAAGTGAAAATTAGGTCTAACAACTGAGTATTACATGAGTACAACATGAGCATAGATGTAAACAACTCATCGGAATAAGTTCATTGCTAGTCTACTATCAAACTAGCAGAATATATTCAGAAGAATTCCAACAGTTGTCTGCTCTGGGTGCGGTCTATTTTTCATTAGGGACATAGATGATGAAATAGAGAGCATATTTGTTCAATTTACGAAAAATACAATGCAGAGACAACCCACAAGCATTTGGCAAGGCAGGATTTGAATTCAAAGTTGTCTCAACAGAAGTGGATTTTAAAAAACAGGATTCAGTTCAATGAGAGAACCAGCGCTACCCCCATGCTGGAATAATCAGCTGAATAAATAGACAATGAGAAAAAAATAGCTAGTCAGTGACAAGGAGGAGGTTTAGAGGGACTACTCATTGAATGTGAGACATCAGGAGTATATCCATTGTGATAAACTTATTGTCCAAATTCTATTAAAACAAAATAATATCTTTTAGAAATTTCATCTACTTCATTAAACTTAAGATGTAGTCACCAGAGAGGAGAACCTCAAAGTGGAGTTCAGTTAGCAGCACCTGCAGAAAACCTCTAGAAGAATGGTAAGTTTTCTGAAAAATATGATACATTGACAAAGATATAGCCAAAGAGCAAAAGACATAGGAGAGACATAAGAAATATCTCCAAATAAAAATGTGCCCAGCATAGAAAGAAAATGAATTACTTATTTTTCATGTTCATTGGTAATAAAAGGTAATAGATGTAATTTAACAGAAGACATAGCACAGCACAAGAAGGAAAAAAAACAATGCAAAGAGATGGGAAGAGTAAGCACAGGCAAAAGCAGTTCAGGAATATTGCAATACGCCCTTCAGAAAAAAATGTTTACTTGTGTAATCTATTCTGTGGGAGCCTGTGAGCCTCTAGCCACCGCAGCCCCTTGGATGTGCCCTGGCCACACTCCCCAGTCTACGGAGACTAAAAGGTCTCTCTCAGGATTCCTTGTTCTGCTTCCCTTACCCTAGCCCTACCTGTGTACCACCCCTGTGCCCTCGGACTATCGGTCCCTGATGCTTTCTCTCCATCCCTACTGACCCCATATAAAAAACCTGAACACTTCATCTTTCACTCTCTTGCTCATCTTCTCTTGGTCTCATCCTCGTCTGCCCCCCTGGACCTGCACTACACATGTGGCTGGAATAAATCCCTCCCGGAGACCAATCCTGACTCTGTGCCGTCGACTCACTGAGGAGACTGTCCGGGGTGTCTGAGTGTGTGTGTGCGTGTGTCTGTGTCTGTGTCTGTGTCTGTGTCTGTGTGTCTGTGTGTGTCTGTGTGTGAGTGTGTCTGTGTGTGTGCAGTGGCCTCGCCGTGCAGCTCTCAGCCAGAGACGCTTTCAGAAGGTTGTAGCCTCTTTACCACCAAACCCCTGGCTGCAACACTATTCTGGTTTAGGAAGGGAATATGGGCTAGACAAGGACTCATGCCACAGTGAGAGGGTTCTTTCCATTTTCAAAATATTGCTGAATATCCCCAATATCCCCAAAATTCCTGAAATCTCCTGATCAATGTTATATTGCAAATATTGTATTCATAATGATGGAAATAATCACTAAAAGCAATCTCACAACAACTCCCTTATCGTGGGCCAAAATCAAGCAACCATATCTTTCAATTTTTTTAATGATAAAAAAATCCACTCTGAGTTTTAGCCTAACTAATGCTGCTGGTGTGTTTACTGCACAAGTGAAAGATGGTTAGGAGATCAGTAGTAACTCCCTATCATAATCACAATACAGTTTTAAAAAAAAAGTGCACTGTGTAGAATTAATTTCTTCAAGCCCTCGGTGGTTTCATCTGAGCCTGACTCATGCAGCAGTCAGCATCTATTTTCTACCTAGATCAGCTATGTTTAAGACAGAAAGGGATTACATTGCAGTTCCTCAATGGTTTTGAAAAGTCTAACTCAAATAACTACTCTGTTTGGAAGTGGACACCAACAAACAGGATAATATAAAAAACAGGGTAATATAGATCAAAGCTGGGAAAAAAAATTCATGCTGATGATTGGAAATGCATCATGTAAACAAGAGTGAATAGATAAACCATAGGCAAAGATACAGAAATTAAATGCTTCTATCAGAATGTGTCAATATTTACATGGTTTCAAAGATAGAAGAAATATACCCTAGATACTGCTTTTTCTTTTATAACATTGGTTTTTTCCATTTTTTCTTCACTACCATTCAGAACTATAAGCAGGTTAGCATGTTTTCATTGTCTCTTCAAAATTTTGTGTCATCAAACTGTAAATCCACAGCTAAAATACTTCTGGCCCCACCTATAATTTAATAAATCTTCTCATGCATGCAGTTGTTGAGAAAACTGTGAAGAGAAACATACACTGAAAATGTCCTGTATCTGTGTTTTCAATTACTATTTATTTGATCTTTGCTAAACCTTAATAATGTTTAATACAAATTGCCATAAAAAAAAGTTGTAACTCTAGGTATTTTTTCCATTACAATTTGATATTTTACAGCTTTCAGAATCCCACTTACTTTTTTATATGGAAGTTACATTCAAAATAGTCTATGGTCACGCAATTAAAGTGTTTTATCTAACCATGGTGGCTAAGCAGTCAAACCCAGATTTTTTTAGTAAATGGATCAAAAGCTCTAGGGGATGTGGCGTGCTATTGAAGCAAGCCAAGAAATGTTAGCTGGACACTTAGTAAATATTTAAACCACAAAAACTGGATGGGTTAAATGATTCTCCCTTCAGGCCCGTTTTTGCTGCTAAACTGAAAGGTGAAAATAAAAACCAGCAATAACAACAATCAAGAATCCTATTCAGTGCCATTCAAATCATCCCCTTAAGGAAGAAATAATAAAGACTGGTCATCTCCTATATGTTATTACTACATTGTCCTAAGCAACCAAGTATCACTTGGATAAAGACCTTCCCAATTATTCCCCCAAAATTACTGCATTTATACATCTTTCTAAAGAAACCAAGGCTATGAAAGAAAAATAATTTAATCAGTAATCTTTCAGAAGCAAGATACTAGAAAAGGAAGTAAAATAGAAAACCTCTGACTATATTTTTAGCGTTTTCGGTTGTTTTCATTAACTGTGCACAATAAGAAAACTTTTACCACTACTACCTAAAATACATTCAGTTGTTAATTCCTGTGGCTCCTACTGACTTTGAAACTCAAAATGCACTCAAGGAAAGATCATTCCTCAATGGAGACAGCTCTGCCTAAGCCATAGTTAATCACAGGCTCCACTGAGGCACATATAGAGCCCAAAACGCATTAAACTCTCTAAAAAAAATTGTCCATTTAATTTCTTTGCCCAACCAGCAACTGCTGTTACCATGCTTTTGATCAAAACCAGTGAGCAAGCATATGTACGAACAGCTGTCCTAGGAATGAAGTGCAGGTTACTCTAAAACATTATCTTAATCAATTTTCTCTAAAGGGGCATAAAAATGTCACTTAATTGTCGGTGTCATTTTACACGATGAATAATTAAAGCTTCAAATTTCTTGTCTGAATCTTGCAGAATTTTTAATTATTACAAAATGGCCCAAAAAATTACTCAGAATATTTTCCAGAGAAAATTATTATTTATCATCCATCAGTTGACAAACCTATCAAGATGCATTTTCAGACAAGTTTGAAGTGTATAATATCTTGGGGATAGTCTGCATTATGTGCACTATCATGAAAAAGTTATCAGATAGATATCACACATTTTCATATTACAGTTTCCAAAGCATCTGTAACTAATCCAAGGTAAGTTAGAGATTAATCAGGACATCTAATTTTAAATAAGTCATCGTCTTGTTTATACATAGCACTTTGTACCTCCATAAACTATACATTCTTTTATTTACATCTCACATATTTGCATAATGTGCTAACTTAACATTGCTGTGGGAGTCATAATTTGGTTGATAAGTTTCTGACTTGTGCTGTTAAGTTTGCAACAAATCTCATGACTAATGTTGCATTAACATATTATTTGCACAAAATTCCTTTGCTCTTAACGACTGCGGCGAGTAATTGCACATAAAATGGAAAAGCATTCTGTGCCTCTTTTGAGTGTATGTAATATTAAAATGTTAAAAAAGATATAAATCCAGCAAGGGGAAAAAACACCCAAACAACTTGCTTGATTGCAAATTGATATAAATGCATGGAGTAATTTGTTTCAATGTGCAGTGTGAGATTCAAATGTGATGATATGCATCTACATGACATTCTGCTCAATGCTTTCTGAAATGGCTGCACACTGAAATAAACATGATGAATTTCAACCTAGAGAATAACCTTTCCAGAAAGTTATAGGAGCTTGAAAATTGCTGTTTGGAAAGAATATACCTTCTGAGCCATAGCAGCAGAGTAGTTCATCTAAAGTTTCTGAGTTCTATTCACATCAGTCAAGAGCTACAAAGAAAGAATTTATTTTGACTGCTTTTTAAACAATAGTTTATTTAAGTTTTTTATACTGAGGAAATGAATTACACAAGCAAGTAAAAAATACAAAATTCTAAACGAGTTTTGGGGTAGTTTTTTGAAATATTTTGGGGGTTCAAGCAATTAAGCTGCAAAAATTTTTCAGAATCCTAAGTTTAGATCTCTGCCAGTGCAGATCTCATACTTCAAGCCTCTTTTACTGCGAAGAAGTTCCACACCAAAACATTCATTTTTTAATAGAATCAGTTTTAATAGAGTCAGTTTGCTGACTTTATAGTCTTACCAACTGTTTTTGCACATTCACCTGAATCTCTTTACAGAGTTACACTCCACTTCTTAACCAACACAGATGGGGATTCTGAACACAACTGCTCTTTACTTAAGAAAGAAAGCATAAGCAGGCCCACAGACTCCTCACATCATCATCATCATTATACTATAGGCTTTCCAGAAAATTACTTCCCCTTCCAGAATCCTGAGTAACTCCATCATAGCACTTTATGTTCCACGGATGTCAGGTGTGGTGTTTTTTGTCTCAGAGCTTTTGAAATAGTACTTTTCAAATAATTTTCTCCAAGTTTCATCACTGTTAAATGCTAGATGAGACTTATGGATTTCTCAGTACAAAGCTGCAAACATCTATACTGATAAAACAAAAGTAAGGAGAGTTTCATGTGAGGGGGAAAGAAGGAAAGAAAATAAAAAAGGCATGCTATACCACCCTGAAATCTTCTTCGGCTTCCTATCAAACCTAGTAGATCACGTTCATAGGATGAACAATTTAACTGAGTAAACAAAGCTATTCTAAAGCCTTCATTTTTTCATTTTTGTTTCAATAGATGCTCTTTGAAGCAGGAACTCTTTTTTGAAAGTCTGCAGGAGACAAACCCATTAAGGTTCTTTGTGGCAGAATATCTTGAACCTAAAGGTTATGTTGGTCTGTGTTTTAAAAGTAAAGTAAGTACATGCTTACACAGATTACAAAATGAAAGGTATTTATGCCCATGCTTAAAGGCAAGTATGCACATAAACACTGCTGAATAATAATTTTATGATTGCTCATTGTCTAGAATAATTGCTCTTTTAGGGTGTAAGATTCTTATGTAACTCCCGTTTGCTTCAGTGGGAGTCTTTTATTAGCTTCAAACAAAATTGGAAAAAATTCGATATTTGCATGCAGAGTTAGATGTTACCACTTCCCTCATCACTTGACACTCAATGCATGCATTAGTCCCTAATGAGGAGAGGAGATAATGTGGAGGGTGAAAAGGGGAAAAACTCCATTAGTTTCCCTGTTAAATCCATGCTTGGAATTTTATGAAAGGACTCAAAGAAATTGTAATGCAATAGTATCCGGTCCTCACAGCTATTTGCTCAACAGCCAGTGACAGGTTCAGATGATGTAATGCTTCTAGCGCGTACATTGTTGCTTAAGTGAGTTGCTAATTCATACCATGCTGAAAGAGATTTGGTTGGGTGTCAAGCTGCTCAGAGTTGGTCTCTGTAGCTTAGGGAATGTTTCTGCTTCAGCTCCCTCTGCTCGTACTGTGCACAGTCTTCTCTAAGCAAGCAACCTTTTTTCAGGGTTGTGCTGTTTGGGTTCCCTCCCCTCAGCTGCCTCAGGGCCCTTAATTGCTGCACACACAGCACATTACAAATGCTGCTCCCAAATGATTCTACCAAAATGAAATTTCTTGTGTGTCCTGGAAAGTTATCGTTAATTTATTGACACCAGAAAATCATTCTGGCAGTAGTTCTCTAGGACAGGATCTGGACTGTAAGAAGAAATTTTAAATGGAATGGAAAAGCCATTTGAGAATGATCCTCTTAAAATACCTGTGAGAAAGCATGATGCACACTTCATATGCTCTAGGGATGCATGTGATTTTTTTTTTTTACATGCAGCTGTTTTTCAGTATTTGCTGTGGAAAGCAGCTGTAGTGATTAACTCATATGCTAGGAATAAAATACATGTCCAGAGCTTACAATGAGCTTGCTAGATAAATTAGACAAGGCCTTCAACCTCAATGATGTTTAGAGGTCTAACATCTACCCACAGTTCCTATTTCCAACTGAAAAAATAGAAGTCAAACACTTACCTAAGGACCAGTCGTACAAATATTTTCAAGAATCCAGTCCTTAGCAGCTTCTTACAGTAGCAATACTTAATTTCTTAGTGATGCTTCCTGATCAGCAGTGAATATTAATATTTTGGGGAATGGAACTGGAAATAGAATATACAATGCAGATAAATAGAATCTCTTATTTCTTTCCAAAAAGAATAAGTATTCTCTGAAGTGATATAAAACAAACTGTGATGCTCAGGCTTTTTATTTACAAACCAGAGACAAGTGTATTTATATCTTCCTGCTTTAGGCAGAAGATTTATAAACTTCAGGAAGCATTTTATTTATTTATTTAAATAAAGACAAAACAATAAAGAACGGGCTGTGAATTACACACATACTTCTCATTGCTGAAGTCACTGAGCAGAGTTAATATGAAATAAACCCCTATTAAAGTGTATTCACAGAGTTAGAGCTGTTTCTGTCTGGGACTATCTGCTGTCATAGGTATACAAACACATCAGCATGCCTGCATCGGGGCCACACTTCCGTGCCAAGGCCTGGCACTACATCACAGGTTACAAAACAAAGCTTCCAGCAAACACACAAACTTTTTTTCACAGATCAGCTCCAGACAGTAATACACCTAACTCACTCATTGAATTAATAATTAGATACGATCCATTTGTAACGCTGGAATTTCATTCAGGATGTCTGCCCTTTTTTGACAGTTCCAAGGAACTGACTAAAACTCTATCTGTTTCAGCTTAGTTCCTATTCTCTTGCAAAATTACCTAGACCTGGGGCATATTTCAGTTAATTACTAGGAATTCTAATATTTTACTAAAACGACTTCAACATTAGTGCAAATAGCCCATTCATCCCATGTATTGGGAGAGAGATAATTGTCCCTGAAAGAGATTAGTGTAAATTTGCCGAAAGCCAGCTTCTCTGAGAGAGTTATGAAATATTCCCAAATGCCAATTAGATTTTCTACTGGAAGTACAGCACAATACCCTGAATGCCATGCCTATAAAATGGCAACAGAATAGATGATTCACATAGTTAGTCTATATGGTGGATTTATGATGGAGGTTAACCTAAGGCAATAACATACAAGTAAACAAGCAAAATCCGTATTATATTCATTGCATTTTTAGCTAAAATTTGGATTGTATGATAACTCATGAGCAATAGAGTGTGAAGGGTGAAGCAGGGATTGATAGAACTCTGTGGTCAAAATGCTTGAATGTCTTAATTGTTTACAAAGAGTAAGATTAAAATTATTTCAGTGAAAAAGTATGCTTGTGTCCCTAGACAGATTTCTTGTTTAGAAATACTATAATTCACTAGGGGGCTTTTTGGAAATATTACTCCTTGACTCTCTTCAGAGGGCCCTAAATGCATTAGCAATAGGTCCAATCTCCAGAGAAATAGCTAAGTGGCAGAATATCTGAATTAAAACGCAAATGTCATTGTGTCGTGTCTTGATGAGGTTGCTGTCAGGACGATTTGTTAAATGCAAAATCAACAGGCACTCCATAGAATTACATCTTGGCAAAAGCTCCAGTAAGTTCTTTTGTGTTATATATAATAATGACTTAATCAGTGAAAAAAAGCATAAGGAAGGCTCAGATGAAATCTTCCTATGTTCAAACTTTCAAACCTAGAAGATACTAAATGCTGACATCAAGATACTGTTTTTCTCATATTTAAAAAAAAAAAATCTACAGGTACTTAAATCTAGAAACTTATCCTTTTATTCTTGTTTATGGCAGTTCAGAAATCCTAAAGCATCTAAAAGCTCCAGGCAGGTTTTTCATATGGAAGCTGGCAGAATTACAGAATTGTCTTTAAGGGAATTAACAGTTTTCAGTACACACGGATAAATTTTTCTCCCAAAATCCTCTAGTAAATGACTGGTCCTTCCTCCAGACAGCAATATAGATATGCTGATACATTACAAAGATTTTCCTCCATGTCAATTCAATGCTTTTACTTAATAACCTAAAACAACTAGAAGAAGGTGACATCAAGGTTGGACTCGATGATTTCAGAGGTCTTCCAAACTCATTATTCTGAAGTTGATTCTATGAAAACATTAGATCATCCACAATGAGCATCTAAATCTGACCTCAAAGACATGAGACACAAATGCAACATTTTCCTTAGTAAACTGCCTATGGACCCAGGTTTACTTCTCTAGCACTGAGGGCATGCTGCACAACTCAGCCTGAGAACAAATACTTTCCTCTGTTTTCTAAATCTATATGTCTTTCCTCTCAAAAGACCTTTTCTCCTTTCTCATTGGGAATAACCTCTGGACAATTATTTTCCCAATATTTTGCCAAGACACTATCTAAAATGGTCCTATCAATTGTTAGGAAGAGCAATGCTAGAGCCCATGACCCGGCCACAGAGTAGCTACACCTGTAAAAATAGTACAGCCTTCTAGTAGCATATACCATCTGGTACATAACAAGCATATAATACTTCCATAGTTCATATAGCATCCTGCAATAAAAATAGTGGTAGATTCAGGAGTTATGGAAGACTCTCCACCTCCTCTTCAGGATGCTCAGGAAGCCCAAAGCATGTTAAGTGTCACAAAAAGGGAATGACTACACTCCCTGGGAGCAAGGCAGTAGGGGAGCACTTGGGGTGAACTACACCTCTTTTGTGGCTTTATTAAACATATTGATGACTTTTCTATTGCTCATAGTGGGAGCTGGCATGTATGCAGAAGTCTCCATATTGACACCTAAGTTTGAATCAGTTTAATTTAATCCAATACACAATTAGTATAAGGATTATCTGGTCTGTGCCTAAGACAGACACGTGGTCATCCTTCACAGAGTAAGGAAAAACAGAATGATACACAATCCAAATGCTGTTTCATGTCTTTCTTAATGAAAATAGTGAATGCTGTGCTTTTTCCAGATCTTGAAATCCAGCTGGACAGGTCTGGATATGAAAACAATCTGCAATCATTCAACACAAAAAATATTTTTCTCAAGAGAGCATCCATATTTTTTTCAACTATCATTGAGTTCCCAGCTTTGGCATAGTTTCTAACTTTGGGATTTTTTTGTTATTAATATTTACATGAAAATCATATATATGTGTATATAAAATACTATATATCATATATAAGGTATAGTAATATATAATACGGCAGAAAGCAACACTGATCTAGATATGCCCCGATTCTTCTAATGAGACAAATTATGCAATATGATCAGAGGTTATGGACTATCATAACTTTACTGGCTTTTGCAGTTTCTTTAAACTGCAGAGGTGCTGTGCTTGACCCTGTTTTCCTAGGCTGGAAGTGCTAAACACTTTAAGCATAAGCACAAGATCCTCGGTGGCATAATGCACCATGCCTATCTAAACCTGATGGAGTACACAGGTTTAGTCCAGCATTTTTGTGTAGTAAATACTTTCACATATATGGCAGGATAAAATAATCAAGAAATGGAGCAGTAAAAAGCATTGGTAGTCTTCTGGTCTAAAAGGTGCAAGTTTTTACTATTGATGATTATTCTCTGAACGGGAATAGAATGACTAATGGAAGGCATGTAATTATGTAGCGATAACAGCCCACAGCTTGTGTAAGACTTTGTGTACAGTTGGCAGCACACAGTAAGATTATTGTTCATAATGGAGACTAGTTATTAAATGGTGTCATAAATTAGAGGAGATCCTGAATGGAAAAATGCAGACAATGAGATAGACTGAAGCCACCGTATCAACTCAGTTTAGAAGGGAATTTGCCAGATGACTGAAGAAGACAAACAGTGATTTCAAATGGAACAACCATTTGTTCTGCCTGCATATACATGTGAAAAAAACCATTTGTTCTCCCTGCATATAGATGTGAAAAAAACATTTGTTCTCCCTGCATATAGATGCAAAAAGCAAAGGTAGTCTGCAGTTGTTTTAAAACATGATTAAGCCCTTTTCCATTTTTTACGGGTTTTTGATTCTGCTATTATTTATGAAAAGGCAAAAACAAGCAAGAAAAAGCTAACAAAGAGTCCTATTTTCATTTTAAAGTTTAGGGAATAATACCAAAAATTTTAGTCTTGAAACTTAGTAAATTCTCACCCGGAGTGCTTCCTAGTACCTGACAGCTCTGTTAGTGTGAAAATAAATGCACAAGGCTAAGTCTTCTGTCTTAACATCCATGAGTAATTCCAGATGGCATTATGTCCTTAGTCTTTGACAGAGGTATGCCAGCTTTGGGAAGATTTTGTCCCTGTCTTATCTGCCTCTCAAATCTGTTTGATTCCACTTCCTTCCTCCACAATTAAATGCAACTCACCTTTATGCCAGAAAAGCCTTTCTGTAGGTCTGGGGCATGAATAGAATATTTTTAATGAGACACATTTCAAAAAGATGGCGTTCTAGGGTAAGGGACCTGGAAAAAAATCTGATCAGTCGCACTCTGGGTAGAGGGTACAGCACTGTCTTATGGGACATGTCAAACACCTCTTCATGAAAAATGGGAGATCTTTCCATGAAGTAAACAAGCAGGAATATATTAGCATAGAGTAATCCAAGATTCAACATATTCTTCTGGAGAGGGGAAAAATTTGGCAGATCACCCATCTGGGGAAATTTCTGCCTGAACAATTGTGCTGCTGGATCAAGAAAGGAAGTGAGAGGAATCTACGTCCCTCTCAATCATGTACTTTTGCCACACCTGTCATGCAGAATTAAATAACCAAATCCATTGAAAATAATCAGCTTCATTGTTTTAACTCTACAGCAACAATGCCTTCTAAGGTCTTAAAAAATTGAAAGAAGATATTTTATGCTTGAAAACATGAATAACTTCTTGAAGAACTAATTGGAAAAAAATCTTTAAAAAATTTTAACAAAACTCTCAAACATTATTAGCTATGAAGAAAGATTTAGAAAGAATTTAATATATTTTCAGATAGATTAACTATAGGAAAAGGATGGATTAACTAAAGGAAAAGGAAACTTTTCACTGCCATGACACTTTGCTGGTCCTTGAAATCGCTGGGTGGACAAAATGAAACTCGATCAAATGTGACTGACAAGAGGTGTCAAGCCTCATACTAGCATGTAAAACTAGCCAAGGTTTGGAGAATAGCATGATAGATTGAGATTCAGGAAATGTAGTTCTAGTCCTAACTGCACTGCTTTCCAGCTGTGTCACACTGTAGCATGAAAAATTTGCTAATAACCTAAATTGCAGAAGCTTTTTATTTCTCTTAATCTCAAATTTGTCTTTCCCCCAAACTCAAAAAAAAAAAAAAAAAAAGCTGGGTATCATTACTGATATTCTTAAGATGCGATTACTAAAATACTTCAGTGTTGTATACTTGCTAGATATTTTTTAAAGTATCACGCACAAAGTAACATATAGGAAATTTTGAGGAAATTCAGATCTAGGAATACCAACAATTTTTCACATAGTCACTGATCCTTCTTTTTTTTTACCTTCTTTTTCTGTTCCTTTATTTTTCCTTCTTTTTTCCTTGTTTTTTTTCCTTCTTTTTGCTTCCTGTTTTGTCTTTCCACCCTAAACACAGACATAAAACTGAATCTAATCTCAAAAAAACCAAAAAAAGAAATGACAAATTATTTGGGTTTCTATTGATTCTGTATAGATACGATGAGCAGTACCTAGAAATTGTCTTCTGTCAGCTGAAATAAAGAAAGAAGAATAAGAGGAAAAATACCCAAACAGTTCATCTAAACGAGGCTGTTAAAGATACGGGCTAAGTGTATTAAAAAACATAGAAACATTTAATCACAGAATGTTTTGGTTTGGGAGGGGCCTAAAAGATCATCTAGTTCCAGCCCCCATGGCCATGGGCAAGGACACCTTCCACTAGACCAGATTGCTCAAAGCCCCATCCAATACGGCCTTAAACACTTCCAGGAATGGGGATATCCAAGTGACTGATACTGATTATTGATTGATAGAATCTGTTTTATGGAGGAGGAAATTGGTAATTGACAACTGTAAAGGAGATTTCAAATATTAGATAAACCTCTCAACCCATTTTTGCTCACATATCTATTGCAATTCAAATGTGATTCTACGTCTTGCCTTCACGTATCTGGTGCCGCAAAGTTTCATATTTTTCCAAATGTTGGTAAAGATGTTCTAAGAACATGCACGTGCAGTTGTTCAGGTGCCTTTTCAGTTGGTTACATGCATGTATAGCATTCTTCAATTCATCTAGATTTTGTCAGGTAAAATTTGGGGTTTTTTCCCCACATACTCGTTCTAAGTGTCTAAAGAAATAAAATGATACAGCACAATACATCTCTTTGGAAACCAGAAATTCTATACCTTTTGTGAAGCTAAATCAAATTAATACCAATCTCAAGCCAGTTATGTAAAGATTAATAGATTGCCATATGGGTAACTGCAAAAGTTTAAACAGACATAGTAATTATTTCTCTTACTGGGTATACTGAGCATGTTTACAAATATGGCATGAGAAGTACGGCTTGCTATATATGTTGGTTTTGGGGGTTTTTAAAATTATTTTATGACCATAATAAAAAAAAATATTCAAGACAATTAAAAGATAAAACTTGTTTAAAAAGTTAATAATTATCTACAACTGTCTGCATTAATTCTCCATTATATGTGTGTGGAGACAGTTCCAATACGAAAATAACGACATCTATGTCATACATCAGATCCTCAAACACATTGTTTTTAATTGCAGTATTTTTTATTACATGGTTAAAACTGTGAACAGTTCACTATGTAAATATCCGTCACAGAAAGCTGTTTTAGAATGAAATTTATGGCAATATCATTATCCCTCCGTATACAGAATATGTATGAGTGTAGATACACAAAAGGAATTGATTATTTAGAATTATGTCAACATTCATCACTGTACCAAATTAGTCGTAGACCAATGAAATACTTGAGCCTAGCCTAAGAACAGATAATACAAAGTAAGTGGCTTTGGACATTCACACCTTTGTAAATAAGGGCAAATTAATGCAAAAATCTAAATATACATTGATTTTGCCACACAGTCATTTAAAATGTATAATAAATCATCTTTAGAGAGTACAGAAAAGAAAACAACTACTGTGGTTTAAGAATGGAACTTATCGATCTTTACCAGCAATACAAAATAAGAGGCAGAGGCACTCTCCAAGGGAACAGATAGTATAAAAATTCCAGAAATACGCAAATGAAATGACATAAACTAAACCATCCTTTCTTGTCTCCCACACAAAAATAAGAAAAAATGTTTTGAAATAAAAGCCTGTTTTAGCTTTGTTTTTCTGTTTATATAAAGGCTTACAAACAGGCATGCAAGCAATCAGTAGGCAAGGATTTATGCTGAGATGCATGCAGAGTAATAAATGTAAGTCTCACAGAGGGCACTTAAGTTTTGAAAATATATTTCTTATAACTTTACTTTCCTACCCTAGAATCTATTTAGTCATAGTCAAAGAAATACCTAAAACGGTGTGACAGGCTGCTTTTGTAAAATTGTCCTGTGTTGGGTATTGAATCATAATATTTGTTATGTCTTTTAACTTTACCCACAGCACATGAAGAGGCAAAGTAGATTCATGAAGGGAGATTTTTATATCAGTCCTTTCATTCCTCTTATGGAATGAATAAGATTACAATGATGTTTTAATATATCTTATTACTATAAAAAGGGCAAGAGGCAAAGTCAAAGTTTCACGGTTTGATTGTCCTCTCCAATCGAAATGTTCCATAACTGCAATGAGGTGAATTCTACTAACACTGCTCACCTTTGTTCATGGGACAATAAAAGGACCACAGATGATTGTATTGCTTATTAAGTCCAGTAGTGCAAGCAATGCAGTCTTTACGCTTGGTGTCTAAACAGGAATGAATTCCACCTGCGGGCAACTTTGGCCTTTTGTACTAGCAATTATATTATAGTAAAATATGAGTTTTACAGATGAACTAAATCCCATCTAGAATCTTCACCCAGAAATACCAGCACTGCTCTGCCTTGGTCAGAATTTTTCTATTCCAGAGCTGGCATCCAGGTGTGTGCTTGAAATATATCTTTGATTTTACATCTACAATAAGCATAACACAATTTTAAAGCATAGATGCCACAGAGCTTAATTTAGAAAACTGCTGCTTTTATTAAATTTAGCTACTTTTCCCCTGCAGCTTTAAATCAATATTGACTTCAAAGTGCTACTAGCTTTCATTAAATTGAATTACTTTCTCCTGTAATTTGAAAAGTAATGAGGCAGCTACTAAATGAAGCTGTTGACAAGACAAGAACAGAGGCTATTAAAAATTATATGGGAAAGCATAAGTCATAAACAATGATGGTTCATGTTCATGGGTGGTTTCTGAACAAAATTGCACAAAATTCACAAAATAAGCAGTTCTTCTAAGCCACCTCCTCTGTGCATCTAAGAAATGTGAATCCTACCTGATTAATTGTTGTATTTCTGTTCTGTTTCAAACGGAAGGAAATACAATGATACAGTGATGCTCTGCTCATTGTATCTGAGTATCTTCCAGTTGTGAATTAAGGGATACAATTAGTATCTGCTATGACTAACTTCTGGTTTGTGCCATTTGTTCTTTTATTAAAGGTTGGATTTGATGATCTTAGACATCTTTTCCAACCTAATGATTCTACAGCTCTGTGATTCACCCCTGAGAGAGAAGTGGAATTTTTTACAGAAGCACTTTTTTTTTTTCCTTTGTTAGTGCCTTTTCCTTTCCAAGTGAAAGTTTCCCAGATTTACAGACAAACATGTAAATATGATGTTCTATAAGACTGATTAAAAGCATTGCAAGCAGTACAGGAAGAGGATGAGTACAATATACCTTCTGTATTCTTCAATGATTTACATGTAGCAGCATTCACAACAACTGGAGTTTTCCAAATCCTAAAGCCTTTATATCTGAAGTTGATTTTCCTGGATTCTGTAATACTTTCAAAGCTGCAGAAATGGGAAACTGAGTCCTGTTTTATCAGGTTACTAGGAATTGCCCACTCAAAAGAAATAATCTGAGCATGCTCTCCTTTGATCTTGAATCTTGAGCATACTCTCCTTTGATCTTCTGTCTTTCTTGTTGGTTGCTAATTTAATGCAGAAATTGACTGTATCTTTGCAAGTGGTCACTTGATTGTAGTATAGCAGTCCAATATGATGGAGCTTTGTACCAGGAGCTCACAGTCAATCGAACCAAATGGAAAAACTCCCCACTGGTACTCTTTGGATGTCTCCCTTTGCAAATGGTGCAGACAACAGGTTTGATTTCCTGTGATCTGCTATGGTTTCAAGACCAAATGTCTACATCACATTTTTGCCAGCAGGGAAGTTTCTGACAGTTCCCAGTTCTATTTCATAACATATATTAATAATGAGAAAATTGGTGGAAAACTATGTACACATTGGAAGCAGGGCATTCTAGATAGCACTTAGGTAGATGGCTTCAACCTTGTTTCCATCAAAAGGTGCATCTTCAGAGTTATACACTTCAGAGTATACAGAAAGACTCCAAGTGCAGATATAAGGCAAATTGACACCAGAAATAACCCTTCTCTGCACTCTGTCACTAATATGGGCATGCCCTTTGTGAACATTCCTTTTATAAAAGCTCAGTTTACCATAAGATATTGTCTAAACGATTAATTCTGTGTCTGGAGAGCCAGCATTCTTCTATAATCAACTCTAAAATTAAGTGTGAAAAAGAGGTTTTAGAGACTAAGAGTAAATATTTGCCCTTTTTGCTTGGATAGAGAATATATCTATTATGGTCAAGAACTACTGTCTCCTGGGCAGGAATTTTGCTTTTATGAAATTCTAGTGCCTACTGTTTTGGTGGCCAGAACTTAGTGGACACCAATGGAGAATGCTCCTCTTCCAAAGCAGTGCAAGAGCAGCAGTGGCCTGACCAGAGTTGGTTTTATTGCCCAGTAACTTTAGTGCAACACATCACCTCTCCTGTCCTGAGTGATCAACATAACTGATGGAGACCAAAGCAGTGAATAAATTTCTTGTCTTAGTTTGCTTGCTTGCGTGGCTTCTGCTGTCCTTACTAAAACGTCTTTATCTCAACCCTCAGGTTGTCTCATTTTTGCTTTTTTGGTTCTGTCCCTTATTGAACCGCAAGGGAGTGAGTAAGTGGCTGTGTGGTGCTTTAGCTGCCTACTGGAGTTAAACACAACATATACAAAACAAACTTAAATTACAAAAATTGAAGAAAAATAAATCTTTATTTAGCTTTGCTTACTCTTCGTGTTCCCATAAAAATTTAAATTCACAAAGAACCTCCAGTGCTGAACAGCAATGAATGTCGAGTTAACCACTCATTTGCCCAAGAATGTATTCAAATACCTCATTTTTGACATTTTCTTTAGAAAATATAAGATTCTATATCTTGCCTTAAGAGTTTAAATTGAGGTCAATGTCTTGCTCAAAAGCAAGGATCAGCTGGTGCTTTTCCATTAACTAGTGCTAACTAAAATATCTAAGGGAATCAACTCCCTACAACAGCCCCCACCCTAAGTATTCACATTACTATTTAAATGCCCAATTTAGTGTTGTACTGCATAAATTTGATTTTAGCATATTATGTTAATTTGTAAGCTTTCCCCCACAGTTGGTTCATTCCTAAGTGTTCTACCCCACCTCTCCCTTG
>VZRR01000990.1:239819-292760 GCA_013398015.1 Oreocharis arfaki
GAGCGGGTCTGGGCTCCGAGGCACAGATCCTCTGGAAGCACCGGCCGGCCACAGGCTCCGCTCCCTTTTGCCACCTGGACAGCGTGTCAATTTAGTAATGTGACTGCCACCTCAGACCACTCAAAAGTATTTGAAATAGAAGCAGTAAATCCTGTACTATTAATTAATGCTGAAAACATTGTCTGTTGAACAAGAAACCTCTTCATGACTTCTAAATAAACTTGCATCACAAAGGGGTCTTACTAGCAGGTATTGCAGGCTTGGCCTTTGTGTCTAAAAGTTCTCTGAAATAGGCAATGAGCATAGTAGTCAGTAAGTATGCTTCTTATTTGCTAGGCTGCATGGAGACTTATTGATGAAAAATGGTTCTTAATTACATGTTTCATGGGTGATAGCCAACCCCACTACAACCAAATGAATGTATATGATGATATGGACTCTTCTTTCCAAAAGACCATGTTAAACGCTTATTGAACAGCCTCAAATCTGTAAAGGGCTATGGATCTGACAGGAATTTCAATGATTTTTCAGTAGCTGGCTTGTTCAGAAGCACATAGCAATAGAGCTGAACACAACTGGATGCCTGCTCAATGCACACTCTCCAACCTTAGGGATAAAGTACCAAAGAGGGGAAAAGAAAATGAGTAGTAAAGTGTCTAATCTGTCTCCCAGTTACTTCACTACTTCAGTGTAATTTGATAGTTCATTTTATTTATTTATCCAGGTTTCATCAGTATTAGAGGGGATTTTAAGTATCAGAACATAAAAAAAAATTGAGCAACTTTACTAAGAAGAGAAGCTCTACATTCAGTGAGAACTCAACAGACATTTAAAAAACTCTACCTCATCTGCTAGCTGAACATGACATTGACCATAACTGGTTCTCTGGAAGAAGGGCCTGGTTGAATACTTAACAATTTACATTCCAATAAGTAACTGCATCTCTCAGGGTGTAATGCATTCTGCAAAACCCCACTCCTTGTCATATGCATCCTCCCTATTTTTAAATGCTCTAAGTCATAGGAGGCTAGAGTGTAGACAGAATGAAGAAAAGGAAGGAAGTGTAGCTTTATATATGGACCAATTTTCTTAGTCTTGCATGAAGTACAAGAACAGAGTAAAAGGTAAATTTTAATAACATACTTGGTTCAGTTTCAGAACAAAAACACTTTTCAAGGCACTCTGTTGGAAAATTATATCCTGCAGAAGTTGTAGCAGATAGAATGGGAAAACTCAATCTCCAAAAGCAAAGCACTTACTTTTACTAAGTAATCTTTATTAGGAAATTCCTTATGGCAGAAAAAAATACAATTCAGTTTTAGAACTGATGTGTTTTGAAACTGCTGCAGCCACCCATCAGCTTGTTGCCCTTTTGTGGTCCTCCATCTTAGCACAGCTTTAGGGCACAGCTGAGATCCTTTTGTAGGCAGCTTCAAGATCATTGCACCTGTGGCCTGACCATAGGGGATGAAATCTGGCACAGTGCAAGAAGCTGAAGCTTTGCAGCCCCACTGTCACCATGCCCAACCTGATAATGGCCTGCTCCTGGAAAGGTTTCCAGGCCCTGCTGTGCTAGCCCAGGGAGCCCCCACTGCCCTCAGTCCCCTGGGTCAAGGGATCTTCTGGCTCACGAGTGACTAACAGTCTGAAAGTCCAGAAGCTGATGATTTCCAGGTGGTTGGATAAAAGGGAGTGGTGAACATCAGTGGCAGCCTTTTGACCCACCACCAGTGTATGACACCTTGTCTAACTGGAGGAGTTATGGTCACATAAGGGATGGTATGTCTTCAAATGGCACACCTGATGGACATACTTATCCCTGCCCAAGCTTCTTTAAAGGTATTGTTTCTAAAGTTATTGATGGTAATTTTAATTATGCCAAACTCAGGAATCTCATTCTCAGACAAGGGTGGGAGAAATACATTAAGATACTAGTAATTCCAATATATCAAGATAAATGTTTTGTTGTAGCCCAGAAAACTTTGCCCAGGCAAGTTCCAGTCAAATGGTAATTTTCATTTCAATAAGTTTTCTTCTTCGACAGCAAGTAGTCATTTATGATGGAACTGTAGATTTCTTTTTTTTCTGTATAAAATTTAAGGGGTTTAAAGAGATTATTATAAAGGCTAGCATACTTTTTCTCCCCTCAAATATTGTTAGAGAAACATCTTACCCCATTTACAAATGATTTTGCCTTCATTCAAATCTGCCTATTTGCTTTTACCTCTCATATTAGTACATCTACTTTTGCTGTGCATGCAAATTTTGTAGCTCTGCTTTTATTTTTACTGAGCCTGGCAACAACAAAATCAAAATTATATTGGATTGCTAATACATTCAAATAAAAAGGAAACACTGCCAGTGGGGATAGAAATAATTACATGCAATTTAACCGACCCCTTCAGGACCCTCCAAATATTGAGGATGTTATTAATATGTGACAAAAGACTGTGTGAGTGATGACATTTTAGGAAAAGCAAATGTTGGCATGGGAGTATAGTCAGTAATGGAAAAGGAAATAATTAAATTATATTTCAAAGTTGATCATGAGTCCTACTTATTTCTCAAGCAGGACAATTTTCATTTTTGCCTCTTGAAAGTGGTGGTGTGCTGAATACATAGTTTTCCATTGCATGGCTGTGTTAAATGATGGAGCACTGGCACAGGTTGCCCTCAGAGGTTGTGGAGCCTCCATCCTTGGAAATACTCAAAAGCTGTCGTGGTCCTGGGCAACAGGCTCTAGATGGCCCTGCTCAAGCAGAGGACCAGATCACCTCTAGAGATTCCTTCTGAGCTCAGCCTTCTGTGATTCTGTGAAATGTGATGCTAATAGTGCTTTTATGAATTACAGTATTCCATGTAAAAAGTTATTACTGAAATTTGACAACCATCTCAGCAGATAATAGTATAATATTTTTTCAGTGTTGAAATGGTTTGATTTCAAAGAAGTAAATGCCGGGCCAATTGTTAGCACATTTTACTTACTGTCTGATCAGAAAATGGCTCTGCTTATCCATTCCAACAGAATGCAACAATTGTCACACCTATTTTAATACAGAAATAATTCTGTCAGATTATAAAAGATCTATTTTTTTTTCTCTTTTTCTCTTATTCTCTTCCTTTCCCTACTCCTCACTATTTTCTGCATATTTACATACAAACACACACACACACATATACATATATACACACATACACTGGTTTGCTAAAAGGCTGATTGAAATAAACAAGAAAATATATGACTATCACATTGTTTCATAATGTAGCTTAAATATGTTCATGATTTAGTAGCTATTTTCCCCCAGAATTATGTACTGAAATGATTAGGTTTTCAAAATACCTCTGATATTATCTAGTGCTTTCTACAAGGGATAGATTTTCCAAAAGACTAGGTGCATTAAGTATTGTTTTACTCTGATTTTATGTACCTACTTTCAGTTTCTAACCCTGTACTCCAGAAATCCAATTTTTTAGAAAATTTGTGTACCAACAAGCACATATGAATACCTCTATGTGTACCATTAAATAAAAACCCACCATTGTTACTTCATTCAGTTTCACTTAGGACCCTTTGCATCATTAGATTTTTGCCCTGATTGAGAGAAAAAAAAGAGGTGCATATATTTTGCCCTCTGAGTGTTCCTGAAGTAATGCTAAGGAGGAGAGGTCTGGGTTCTGCAGTACCATACATATTCACAGGATGTAATCTATATTCCACCAAATAATAGCAAAGACTAAATCCACACAACTAATTTAAAGAGGTTCTGTTTCAGTCTCCCTAAATATTCACCAGATGCAGAGAAAAAAATGAGAGCATTGCCATGGGATTTGGCACATTTTGGGGCCAGGCAAAATATCATCTCGAACTGACTTTCCAGGACACACCTATAAAAACAAGTACCTCTTAGTTTGTATGTGACTGCTCTAAACACCTAGCTTTTTACATTACCCACTACTTTTACTATGCTTAGCTTAAATTCTGGCTCTGGGTTCAGCTTGCATAAATAGGTTGTGGGCTGGGGGCTCTGCAGGGGTTGCCAAAAGAGCTTCTCTCTCAGTCAAAGAAAATTAATGACAGTAAAATTACTTCATGGTGCAAGATAGAGTTTCTGTCCCATCCATGCAGCAAATCCAATTCCCTCCTGCTTTATTTCCTGAAACCTTCATGCTGGAAGAGATATACTCCATTGTATAACCAGCTATTTATGAAACATTTATTTCAATAGCAGTAATTTTTTAAAAATACCATCAATTTAAAGAGAGTTTTGTTTGCTTCCTGCATTACTATTTTGTGTTGTTGACCAGGAAATGAGCCTGGGAACAGGAAATCATTCATGCTTTGTTGTATAAATTTATGGAGGTGACAGACGATGAAACCGATTTAGATGTCCTTTTAAAAAGCTTTGTCGATGTTTATTTTCTGTGTGTTTTTGAAGACTGCAGCTTTAGAGTTCTAAACTATACCATCAGCTCATGTAAATTAGCAAATTTTCCTTAACGTCAAGATAGCTGGCCTTATTGACACCAGCTGAAAATTTGGCTTGAGCTTTCAAAAATCACTGTGAAAAAATGTTGGTGTTCTTCTTCTTGACTAAGATTGTTTGCCAAAGTGGAAAGTGAAGCAAAAGCTTCAGGGCTAGAAGACTTTCAGCTGTGAATCTCAAAGACAGCTGGGACAATGGGCCATTACAGGCAGTTGCTTCTTCCACATGAAGCTTACTTCTATCAGTAAAATTAGCCGATCCTTTTTTTTCACTAAATCTGTGTCCTTTAAACTAATAAATCCTGTTCATTATGCCAGGGCATTTATGCCCTGGCAGAAGGAGATCAAGGGAGCTGTCAGCTGTGTCAAGTACAGAGATTGTGTGAAAGCCAAAAGAACTGTAACTTCATCTCCAAAATTGGCATGCCAAATTTGAGACCTGCCCACATAAGAGAAGGCAGGGAAGCTCAAGGCTTATCTGGGGCAGAAAGGCCTCTTGCAATAGGACCGTCCCCCTGTCTGTTTCATTCCTTTGGTTGCAGTAAATTGTACCTTGCTTGGCAGAAGATCTTCCTGTGTCTTTGTGTACTATTCTTATTCACAGAAGCAGAGGGTAACAGCATTAGTTGGCTTGCTGTGCAAAAAAGCTGGCATACAGAGAGATACACCCAACTGGATCATAGCATAGCACACCAGAAAGACACAGGAGGTCTCTAAGACTGTTGAGAAAATGTGTGTAGTGGAGAGAAAGGAGCGAGATCTAACATTAAGCCTCCCCATGGAATTACAAACACTTCTACTCAAGTCGTTTGAAGTAAAACGAGAGTCAGTCATGCTTAGGCAATAGAGAAGCAAAGTATTTTGAATAATCTCTACACCTCTATGTTAGTATTTTTTTCCCTCTGAAATAATTTCTTACTGTTTTGAATGTTCTATAATTCATGCTACTTCCTCAAACATTGCTAAACCAAAGTGCTTCACTTCCTCTGTTCCACATAGAGCTGTTCTGGTGAAATCAGATAAATAACGTTTTTATTAAATCAGTTCCTTCATCACACTCAAATCCCTCTGCTTAGTGTACGCATATAATGTAGAAAAAACCTTTGGTTTTTGCAGAGTTTTGTCTTACCTCATGGTACTGCAACATTTCCCACTTTTACATTGTCTTCTGAGTTGTGCCTTTAGCTGATGCAAATAGGCATGAATAGACTGACACAATGCTTAAAGTTTGAATATGTCTGTCAGTGATTACAAGACTCAGTAACAGCTACCTGAAATAGTAAAACTGGTCATCAATTTCAGCCTACTGTTCCTTTTTGTAAAGGACATTTTCAGGTATTTTGGGCTCCTGACAGTGGAAATTTGGGACATTGTTTAGAGCTAGATGAAGGGCACAGACAGCTTGAAGAGTCATATCATGACTCTTCATGAATTTTTTTTTTTAATGGAAAATAATATGAAAATATGACTGCATGTATATATATATATATATAACATCAAGAACAGTGCTTGCCAGTTTCTTTAGACTGCCCCCACCTAAAGAATGAAAAGCATCAACTAATCCGTACTAATCCCTGCATTAAACTTTCTGATCCTGCAGCCACTGGTTGAGCAGATTAATTGCAGACTAGTAAGACGTGCTAGAAGCAAGGCATAAAGAGGATACTTTCTGTCAATAGATCAACACTGTCTCCCTTAAGACCCTTGCAGAGAAGCTTAATGAATTACGGCCTTGATGAGCAGAGAGTGAGGTAGATTAAAAACTGGACAAACAGCAGCGTCCAGAGAGCTATGATCAGTGGCACAAAGTCTCACAGGAGGCCAGTGTTTTCCAGGCATCTGTGCTGGGTCCAAGCCTGTTTAACACCTTTATTAATGATCTAGATGAAGGGGGACAGCATATTCTCAGCAAGTTTGCTGATGACAGAAACTGGGAGGAGTGGCTGAAGTGCCAGGTCATACTTCATAGTCCTTCAACTGAAGGGGAACAACTCTGTGTACCAATATGTACTAGGGGACACCCAGCTGGAAAGCAGCTTTGAAGAAGAGAACCTGGAGGCTCTGGTGGACACCAAGTCGGACATGAGCCAGCAACGTGCCCTGGTAGCAAAGAAGGCCAGTGGTGCATTAGGAGGAGTGTTGCCAGCAGATGGAGGGAGGTGATCCTGCCCTTCTACTCAGCCCTGGAGAAGCCACGTCTGCAGTGATGGGTCCAGTTCTGGGCTACTCATTATAGGAGAGACACAGACATACTTAAAGAGTCCAGCAAGAGGCCACACAGATGATTAAGGCACTGGAGCTTCTCTCCAATGAGGAACGGCTGAGAGACCTGGGACGGTTCAGCCTGGAGAAGAGAAGGCTCAGAAGGATCTTGTCAGTGTCTATAAATACCTGAAGGGAGTATGCAGAGAGGACAGAGCCAAGCTATTTTCAGTGGTGCCCAGTGATAGGATCAGAGTTAATGGAAACACACTGAAACACAAGAGGTTCCCTCTGAACATCAGGAAACAAATTTTTACTGTGAGGATGACTGAGCACTGGCACAGGGTGCCCAGGGAGGCTGTGGAGTCCCCATCCTTGGCGACACTCAAAAACTGTCTGGACATGGCTCTGGGCAACCAGCTTCAGGTGGCCCTGCTTGAGCAGGGGTCTCAACTGAATGACCTCAAGAGGTACCTTCCCACCTCAGCCATTCCCTGATTCTGTGATCATGCTCCACTTGAATGTCTCAGTGAAGTGGATTAGCTACCTTTTTATATTCTTCATATTAAAGCACCTAGAACCAACGTAAGACATTATTCAGAAAAGGCAATGCTGACCCTTCTTCCACTTAAAACATTTGAAACACCAACATTGCCAAAATTTTATGATGTCATGATTTTTTAACAGCTGAAGTATTATTATTAGGAAAGAAAAGCTGTCCTTATTCCAGTTTTTGAGGATCATCACAGACACTGGTGTGATTATGCTGTCAAATGACTTACACCAGTTTAACTAAAAATCAACCTCTCATTTATCAAATATTCACCATTATATCTAGCAATAAAGAGCTTGATCACTTCAAAATACTTTCTGCTGAATTTCCTAGTGCACAAAACCTGTCAGTTGTCATTATTACAGTGCTGAAGATGCCTTTGTTACCATGCTTCCTCGTACATGCTCCTGCTATGGCAGGACTTCTTCCCTCCCTCCCTCTCTCTCTTCCTCTCTCTTATTTCACATGAGCATTTCCAGTGACAGAGCCCTGCAAGGAGTCTGCCATCCCTCCAGCCCTGCTGTGCAGAGCGATACCACCACAGACATCCTCTCAAGATTTTCTCTTCTTTTGAAACTCCCACCTTTGACTAGGAAGGAAAAGAGGCATTTATGCTCTTGCTGAGACACAAAGCAGCTGGGTTAGGTGGGAGGAGAGACACTGCCCCTGTTTCACAGTCACTTCTGTCACTAGGCGTGAGTTACAAGAGTTGGGTAGCAACTTCAAATGTGCAGGGACTTTTTGTAACTCCGGGGTCAACCCCAGAAGTTTTACTGAATAACAAATCCTTCACTAACACATACCAGTTAGTCAGTAGGTTGAAAGATGCTGTTTCCTTTACACTGGCTTTTGGGAGAAATGAACTGCATTTCCCAAAAGCAGATTATTTTCCTGTCACTGTGAGGACAACCCGCATATTATTACAACTTTTATAACTTTTTACCAATGCATATCCTCTGGATTTTCACTCCTAACACATTGCTGCCTAGAAATACATGTATCAGGAGACTATTTCTGACCAAATTGGCAGAGATACACAGTGAACTAAAGACTGGGAAGAACAAGCAAAGAGAAGAGTTTTGAGTTGAACAGACTACAGGAATAAAAGTTGTTTTAAGTTCTTGTGAATTATTTAGAATAAAATTATGGTTTGGCACCTTCGTATCTACAAATTTAAATAATTAAATATCTAACTCTAGAAATTAAGAGATTGTTCAGTTTAGAAGACATGAAGATTTACTTTCTAACTAATCTAAGAAATTCGGGAAACCTTTTATGGCAAAATTGTAAAACAAACAACCCTCCATCCCATCTTTGGCATCCATCACTTCCTGACTCTTAGAATAGTTCTTAAAGGTGGAAGATCTTTATTTCATCAGAGAATACTGAGAGCTGTAGCTCTGTATAATAAGCAGTTTCAAAGCATAAAGAAATATTTCTGAAAAACAGTGAGGGATACTTCTAATTTCATTTTAAAGCTATCACTAAATGACTTCAGACCCAATTAAAACTAATTGCAAATCAATTTCTTTTGCCAGTCTTACAACACAGGGAAATGTAACTCAAATGGATACCCATTTAAGTGTTTTGTTAGCAGAAAGAATAAACCTCACAGGAAAACTGTTTTCATAGAGTTTGCGTTCTTGTAAGTGAACTTGAAAATTTGCATCAGTATACCTCACCAAGTTCTTATCCCCCCACCAGTCAAACTACAGAAAAATTCTCATTCTCAGCCCCCCGAACTCAGTATTTGGCTAATTTTACAAAGAAAAAAACCCCAATGAGCTTTGAGATGTTACTTAAAGGTTATGTTTTGGGATAGTAAACAGACTGTTTTAAAGTACTGAGATCAATCTTTATTAATATTTACTCTTTGTTTTGTAGTAGCATGTACCAGTTCTACTCATGGATCATGTGATACATGCACATAAGTTCATCTCCTAATACATCAAAGTGCCCTGCTTTCCTTAAGAGGCATTTCTCATATTCTCTGATCTCTTAGCTATTCTACCTTTTACTGCAAATTTGTCTCACCTTTTTTGTAAAATCTTTTTCCATGCCTTTGACTTCTGTTAAATAAGAAGCTGGGTTGGGATCTCAGCCTTCTCAGGAGTCATACACTGACATTTTTATAGGAGTGGTTCTGAGTTTCTGTTTAGGTGCTGTACTGATGTGAGACAAATAAGACAAATAATGTCTTCTGAGAGGCTTTGGCAGACACGGTGATTTTCCTCAAGTATATTTAGGTGTTTTGACTGCACTGTACTTCTCCGGGAATTGTAATGAAAACTGCAAACTGAAGCATTAGCAGAAAAGAAAGAACAATACTTTTATTGTGTAGTAGATGCAACAGCGCAGCTCAGTCAAGGTATGACTTCCTTATTTCTAGGACAAATACTTATACACTACAAAACAGCAAATTAGAAGTTAATTGCCTTCTAACTTTACAAAACTGCTTTAAAATGCTTTAAAAGCTGTCAGAGAAGTGTCCAAATTTAAGTCCTTTAAATATTAGTGCCAAGCAAAAAAAATCACAGCATCTGCACCCTCCGTGTGTCACTGAACGTGTTTGGTATAACATGCATAAACCCACCATCAGTGGCAGAAGGGAATGTCTTTATCAATAAGCCACTAAACGCATCTGTCTAGCTATTCTGGTTATTTAAAAAGGCAGACTGATCTACTTTACCCCACAACTCTTATTGGATAAGGGAGAGGGGCTCAGAGTATTTAACGAAATTATTCCTTGGCTCAGTTTTATAGCTGTGTTGGAAGAGGACTATCACCTCCTGTACACTAAGTACTACATCAACTCATACAATGCACTTCTTTGTGTACTGAACTGAGCTAAATCCAAAATCTGAGACTAAGTCCTTTTGCATAAAATGATTGCTCTGTTTCTTTGCTCAGTGCAGCCCGCAGCCCCCAAGGTCTTGGAGTTGTTCTGACACAATGAAAGAAATACTTATTCAGAGGACATGATCTTCAGTAAGCAAACAACCACCAACAAGAAACAGATGGATTATAACAGATAAATACAGAATGACGATTGAACTGACTACAGGGAGATTTATTTAGCAACTGTTTCCAATTTATCTTTGGGATATACAGTAGCAGCAATTTATAAGAAGTCAGAGCCAGATTGCTATTTACATTGCATATAAACAAGCCTAAGTGAATAATTAAGCCACTGAAGTACCTGTTTTTCAAACTGTATCGGTTGTTTGGAAGCCTTAGTACCTCCTAGCACTTTTAATTCCTTGAGGATCCTAAAAATAATTAGTATTACTACAAAGTCTTTTGAGTTTCTCAGCTTGCAGATACGTGAGCAAATCTAAATGCAAGTTCTTGTATCTATTCTAAGACCATAGTCTTCGTACAGATAGTCATAGAAAATCATTCACTCAGAAGTAACTGCAAACACATAAAATAAAGTTTATTAAACTGCATAGCCAGACTTTATATTAAATAGATCTCAAGTTTATTGCTAATATTGTTATAAATGCTTATGCTTTAAATTAAATTTGGAGATTTAAAAGCCCAAGAGTTACTTTTGAAGTCTTTCGTGCGCCTACTAAGACATAAGTGTTGTTTGTTCAGCGTATCTCAGTTTTTTAACCAACAGCTTTGCTGCCAGCCCTCAGACACTAACCCCATTGTTAGCAAAGACAAAACCAATATTGGATAGAGCACTGGGGGCAGATACTTAACTGAATAACTGGGGTGATTATTGCAGGAATTGCTGTGCACAGTTACACACAGGAGCATCATGGCTGGCCATTTTGGTTGCATGTCCTTGACTTTCCTCCTTCGGTCTCTTATATTTTCCTGTGCCTTATCACACCAAGCTGGCCTGACTGGGGGGCTTTGCTTGCTTCTGAATATTTAACACTTGTTATTAGCACTTTTTACAAAATGCTATGATGGTTTAATTATGTAGGCATCTGTCTCCTAGCAAACAGGCTAAGCTGAACAAGATAGCACAGATCATTGAACAGCTGATGGCAAATTTCAGGTGTCACATTATCATCCTATGCTAACATGGAGTAGGAATCACCTTTTATTGTATTTTCACTTGTCATGTCAAGGACTGCTGCTTTACTAACAATAATACCAATAATATAAATAATGACCATATATAAAATACTACTCCATCATTCATTTCTGACAGCAAAGACAGGCTAAAGCTAAGACTGACAGCATGGCTTCTTTTTCCATATTCACAGTGCATGATTTGATAAAATCATATGCAATTTTCTGAGTGTTACAGTGTACTGTCATTTGTATATGTAAAACTCTCTAAGATGCGTATTATATACTGAATGAAACAAAAATCTTCAGGTTTTTTACTCCTTGTGTAATTCCCTAGAGTTCCACAGATGCTATAAAAACCCTTAGGCCATAGAAGTGTGACAGTACAGTATTTCATACAGTATTTATATACATTTCTGAACAGAATATTGCACTGTATGAATAATCTTTGTAACTTCCAAATATTTATTTTTTCTAAATCTTGCCCTTTGTATGACTACAGAAATTGCAGGAAATAAACCCTCCCTTGTGTATTCACAGGAATCTGGGTTATCTGACTTATAAGCCAAATTTAAAACACACTTCAGAAGCAATTGCCACACTGTTAATGTGAGTAACTTGGTTACATCTCTGCCATACGAAGTACAGGGTCATGCATCTTCCTGAACATATGTATCAAAAAATACAAAAAAAGCTGATGTTATTTTCCTCTTTCAAATCCACTGAGATTCCATAGACAGCTGACACTCTTGACATTTACATAAAACTGGAATCTATTTCTTCAGTTAAAAAACTGTGAACTTACACACAGGTTATCCCAACCTGTGTTTCAGGTTTCAAAATCACTTTATGTAAAATTTTTAGATCAGACTGACCCCTATGCAGAAATAAGCACAAGGAAGTCTGTGAACCCTTTCATAAAAATTCCTCAGCATCCCCATTTTAGGAAATGTTTTTTAAGTTTCCTTAGTTTATGACCAGCTAGTACTGTGAGTCCCAAATTCCCTAAAGCTAAAGTATCCTCTCATAGCTCTCAAAATGGTGAGTGACTGCTAAAAGAATCGTCTGTTTGGGTCCGACCACTTTAGGTATGAAATCAGCCACTTTGGCTGGATGGGACGCAGCCCAGCAGAGCAATGCATCAACTGGTCCTTACTGCACAGCTCACCAGGCTAATGACCTATGCTTGACAGATGCTTGACTCCTCTCCAAATAATTCCTATGCACGTCTTTGAAAAGACTCCTCATGAAGCAAGCCTTAATGGGAAATACCACAACACTGCAGGAAAAGGTTCATATGTCCCCTTTGCTGCTTCATATATGCTTTTAAGGGCCTACTGTATTTAGCAGGCTTACATTTCTTGGAATTTTAGCCCTTTCAAAAATTATAAATGGTAAATACTAGAACAGTATTGGTGTATTAACGCATTAACAGTATCGATGTATTTTATATATACAAGTTCTTGTTGGCTATTTCTACGTCTTCCCTGAGGGGAAAGCTAAGTGTTACGAATAGCATTAATTAAGCTTTACTCTCTTACTGATTATCCTTTTAACTTCAAGTTCAGAACACAATATTGCAACTGCTCAGTTAACCAAACATTCTTCAGAATTTAAAAACTGACTTTCTCATGTGTTTTTTTCATTAGGCAACAGTAAATTTTCCAATACTGTTAGTTGCTCTTTCAGGCTTTCTGTGAATTATTTGAGAGCGTTTGGCCTAAAATTGCTTCTGCTGCAGACAGAAATACCAAAATGTAGCTCCCACTCTACAACTGTCTGGAAATGTCTACTCATTGACTTATTACTTACAGTAAACACAAGAAAATATTTCTCAACAAGCCAGTGTTAGCTGGAATATTTAGATAAGAACAGGATAGTCACTGCATGTGGGAAAGCAACAGAACTCCACAAATTTGGACAACAGAATATGTGAAGAGAAAGGGTGGTAAGTAACTTTCTTCTTATCACTCTGTTGATCAATAGATTATTCACACATGGAATGTTGCAGGTATCTCTCTTTTTCCTCCCACCAAGCACAAATTTTATGGTTATGGCCCCAAGGGTCCACCCCTTCCCCATTGCACAGGAACTTCCAGGAAATGTAGGCTGGACTTTACAGACAACAGAAAAGAGGAAGCAAAGATAAACAGAAGAACAAAAACCACCACCAGTAAAAAATGGGGAAAAAAGACAGAAATTTGCTGTGGCAATTGTGTTTCCATGTACGCCTCCATTCACCCACCTAGCCAAAGCAAGGAAGTTGTGGTTATGATTGAAGGTGTGACTGCCTTGCTCTTTTCCTCCCCGCAGGCTCTGCACTGCCCACAGGAAGGGAAGCGCTCAGCTCCCTGGTGCATGGACCCAAGCTCCACAGCACCCCACAGACTTACCGGGGGTCTGAGGAGACTGCTGGGGATCACAGGCCAGGCAGGGAAGATGGAGAGCTGCTGGATGGCAAGGCCAGGTTGCAAGGAAGCAACCTGCCTGTTTGGAAAGGGACACCATTGTTGCAGTCAAAACGATTTGTTTTGAATGCCTCCCTCAGTAGTTCTGCGTGTCCTTAACTTCAGGGATGGCCTTACTGCATTTACGTTCTGATAATCCCAACTGCAGGTACTGCAAGACCTTTCTGTGTTACTGCTTTGGTGCTATTAAGAAAAGGTGGTGCAAGTCTATCTTGAGCCTCTGATTGACTTGGAGATTCGTCATAGTTGAAGTCTACTTGCACTTCGGTTTCAATTCTGAAAAACAGTTAATGCCAGTATTGCAAAGTCTATATGAAAGCTTCTTTCAGTGGCCACCACTTGCAGAAAAAAAAAAAAAAGGTTATACAAAGACTCTATATATAAAAGACTCTTTGTCTCCCTCATCGATTTGACCGTGGTCAAAACTCGAAAAAATGAGATTTATCCGTAAGAATTCTGATGCAATTAGTGGAAGTTTTGTGTCTAAACTGCCTTTACACCTTTTAGAACCTCAGACTATGGCTGCTTGTAATATTCAGGTCAGAAAACAAAAAAAGAGACATACATTTTTGGTGGCTGTTAATTTTTTTCTCTTGAATCAGGACAAACAAAAAATAAAAGCCGTAAAAGGCATTCTTACAATGTAAATTAATTTTATTCAAAACAGATTAAAAAAACTAACAAAGCTTGCCTAACTACATGAGGTAGTACATGTAGCAAAACAGAAGGCAGAACATAGTATTCTGAAATATGAAGAATATGACTAAGTTTACAAATTGGAGTGAAATAAATTCAACAACAGAAACAAAATACACCAAAAATAAAGTTTAACAGCTTTTCAGTCTTAAAGCACCAATACACTTTTCATAGAAAGAAACATAGTATTACCACTACATGTTCTTCATATACCATAATATGGTAAAATTAATGCACCAAGCTGTTCACTATAAATGAATTCTTTAAAACTGTGAAGCAACAAATGACGCAATTGTCACTGGGCTTCATACCACTATACTTCCTGGCCTGCAGGAGTATTTGCCAGGTCACAAGGAGCAAGGTTAGCCTTTGTTACCATTTTCTTTGGGTTTTTTTTAATCTCATATTAATGTGTAGTATTTTGATAACATTTAGAGCTCAAGGCTACAAGCTTGCAAATTTTTATGCATGTGTACAATTCTACATTTTTTCTGGACCCAAATTTAGGCAAATTGAAGGAATCACATGGCAAAAACAAAGCACGTGTATGTGCAGAACTGCAGGCTTATTCCTTAATTTCAGGTTACTGCACTTCTCCATACAAAAATTTTATCAGATCTTTCAAGGCTATATATGTCTGTCTCTCATGCACCCATCCCAAGACAGTGGAATATCTGTGAGGGACTGAACCATAATGAATTACGGTTATTTGAACTAAAGAGCTTACCAGCATCCAATAAATACCTTATTAATCTATTTAAGAAATAATAGACATGAATGGCCCAGTCTCTTAAAAATATTTTTTTGGAGGAACACATGCTAACATGACCCAGGGCTTCTTCCTGTATTTTATACTTCCCATTTGACTTCAAAATAGGTATTTTTACTTGCTATGATTAGTGTGAAATTGAGAACAATCTAGATCTTCATTTATGCTTGCATGGCTAATGCTACTGTAAATCATCAAAGAGTTATATATGTTTTTATTTTACTTTAAGGCATGATTTATTTTCTCAAAATATTGGGATGACTTCTTTTATGTACATTGAAAATAAAAACTCAGGCCTCCCTATGGTATAGTTTTAAGGTTATTGTTAGTGGCATATATAAAGCACCATATAATAATATATTCAGATGAAGAAAACAAAGAACATTTATGAGCTTTGAATTAACTGTATAGGAGTAACTGCTAAGAAAATATAGCAATATTTAACACAGGATTCAAAGTATTGTTATATATCATTATAGATTTTCAGATGAATTTTTCTCCCATGTTTATTTTTACAGATTTTTTCATTAAGATTTATATGTAATTTAAACTTTTTGGTGGAAAGCAGTATACATCTTCTGTACAATAACGTTACAGCTTTATACAAATTATAGGAATTACAAGAAATGGCCTGTATCAATCTTTTCCAAGTGCTCTTGTTTCACTTGCCTGCTTCAGGTTTTACTTGCTAGATTCAAACAACAGCAAATACTCTGAAAGCCTTGCTTCCTGGAGGATTCTGTAAACTGGAACATAAAAACATTGCTTATGTTATTTTTAAGACTGTAACACTCCAATAACATTTTTTTTTAATTTTAAATTGTTAATTCTAGTATCCTGCAGCACTTCTCGTGACAACTCAAAAATTTAGCTATCTAGGATTTCTTTAAAACTGCTACAAATAAAAACTACATAAATTTCAGATTAATTTTTTTCAAACAGTTCATTAGGAACAAATCAAAACATAAAAAAAAATCAAGTAAGCCTCTGTGATGAAGAATTCTAGTTTAAGGAATTGAAGCAAAATACAAAAAGTGTTTTGGAAACAGAGAAAACATACATCTTATGCTTACTATTCTAGCAACTGTATTTGGAGAGAACTTGCAGACCCAAGAGATCACTTGTTTGTTAAAGAATAGGCTTCTACAGAGACCTAATGTGGAAGAAAACCAAAGGGAATGCCTTCTGAATTGATAAATATCTGGCTTCAAAAAAAAAAAGAAACAAAAATACCCAATTCCAATGAAATTTTGATAGAATAAGTATTTTTGCCTTAAACGTTGGACCAGCATGTCCTATTTAATGGGCTATTGTTTTTCCTTTAGCAAACCCTGTCTGAAGATTTTCTGGGAAGGAGAGGGAAATAGAGGTGAAGGCAAGGAAAGGCACCATGGAGCAGGATGGCTGCAATGGCATTAGAATTCATCATCCTCTTCTTCACAGAAAACTTGCATGGGACTCTTTTCCAAACTGCTGACCTCCCAAACTTTACCAAGATGGTTTATGTGTAAATATATGTGTATTTATACATATTTTTAAATTTATATTTATAGATAGTATATAATACATACATTAGCCATGAAGTATAAATAATGATCAAATTTGCAACATTCTTCCTGTCTGCATCTCTACTCAAGAAGATATGGAGAGCAAAAGTATCAGTAAGAAAGCACTCTAAGGGAACTGGATGATCACGGAGAAAAGTCAAAAAATATGTAAAATAAGTCATCCATTGAGTAAAGAAAATCTGTATTTTACAGGCTTCCAGATTTGTTGAAAGGTCTAAAAGAGAGAAGACATTCCCCTACCCCAAATTAAAAACAAGACAAAAAACCTCAGTATTTTCCTACTTCTGGGTTTCCTACAGAAACTTTTTTGAGTTTTTTTCCCACTCAAATTTCTCAGAAAGACTATAGTCTGGTTAGGTAACAATCATTTTTGGTCTGATAAACATTCTGAGCTTTACAGGACGATAAGAACAGTACAGTATTTTCAATGTAATTTATCTTTCTTCCCTTAGAACCTGGAGAACCCTTTCAGGGGTGCAGATTAAATTCAATCTGCAATATGTAGCCATGTGTTACGACCATACAATGCACAAATACACTCAATGCAACAAGTGAACTTTCACAGCATCTCCATGTCTTTCAGAAAAACACTGTTAATAACAAATTATTAAAAAGTAAATTTCAACGATTTTGAATTTTAATGTTTTTGAGTTTTAAGTATGATTCAGGGTCACTGGTTCAATACCATGTAAATCACTAAATGAACAGTTCATCAGGAACCGATGAACCTGCACCATTATGTTAATTTTTAAAAAATCCCTAAGGACATAAAGGAAATTTTCTTATCAAATATTGTGTTAGTTGCTACAGAACCAGCAACGTAAACAAGAGGTTTACTTTATTTCATAAGCAGCTTTTCAGGGTAATGTTTTATGAACTTAGAGGAGGCAGGCAGCTCCACTACCACAGCTTCTCCAAAGTCACCACAGCAGTTACACAAGCTCTGTAAATCACCCCTTGCGGCCTGTCTGTTTGGCTTCTAGCATTGCCCCAGGTACAAAGAGACACAATGCAAGACTGTGAACCTTATTGAGGTCAAGAGTAAACCATAATCTTTGCAAATGGGCTCTGTACCTTTCTGAATAGATCCCATTTTGAAAGGAAGCAACATAGACCTTTCTTTTGTCTACTGGCATAACATCAACATAACCGCCCTGGTTGCGGACCACACCAGCGTGCACTGCTGCCCGGCAGATACTGGAGATCTGAGGAGTGAAGAAAAAGATTAGCTTTGCAGTCATCCTTTTATTTCATAATTTTTAAGAAGAAGACAAATAAAGGTATTTAAACCAAGTTTAGGAAACATAAAATAATTATACTTATTGCATGACTAATTTTATTAGTCTTACACTATTTAAATCAGCTTCATAGGAATTCAGCTAATTTATAGGAATACAGACATTGCCTTTCAGGTCACTTTCACCATGATGCAGAAATAATTCATCTCATGCCATTTCTTTTCAAAGACCAGGAACGTCTGAATTCTTGAGCCTTTCAAAATGTAAGAATCTATCAGCCAAAACCTCAAGCATCACTGAAATGATCCATATTCAAAGGGAGAATCACAGTTTCCTATCCAGGCATGAGTAAATACTAAAAGCTAATTAGATGAAAGGTATAATGTGACCATGAGACAGAAGACAGAGGTCTAAAATGAAAGTTGTCTGCGAAGTTAACAGCACTTGTAGCTGCTTGAAACCTCTATTCTCTGGCCACTAATTCCCCTCATGAATACATGAAGAATAAACAATATCCACAGAAGGATTCCTCAGCGATAATCTTGATAACATTAATTTAAATAATTGATTTAGACTTGCAGTACTCTTTTACTTTTCCAGCATTTTAAAAATTGTCAGAAGAATGAAACTTCTTAGATATTCCAGCAGGTACTTCCCAGTCTTTAATACTTAGAATAGCAACGTGTAGTTCCAGCTACAGTGAATCTCCACTTGGAGACAAGCTTTTTGGTGGAAAAAGCTTAAATGCAATAGGTTTCTCCACAAGCAACCTTAAAAAAACGTAGTCAATATAAATATAAATAGCTGGTCAAACAGGCCACTATTCTAACAAAAATTGCATTTCTTCCAGTTATAATTTGAATAATTCATACATGTTTTCATAGCCATTTTGCAATCTCAATGCTATATAAAATCACGAATTTAAAACAGCAATGATTTTCCTACCATCATTCTAAGCACAGGACTTGCCAGGTTCACTCGTATATAGTTTGTCTTTTAATGTTCCAATATTTAAAGGAGTAAAGATCTGAAATACTTCATGCAAATAATCTTTTGCAAAGATGCTTTGGAGTTTTGCTTTCCATGCTGCTGGATGCAGTTTTTGAACATGCCAGAAAGAATGCCACTTAAACCCCTCCATACTTTTCCTCCTCCCAAGGTTGCAAAACTTTTGTTATATCCTGAACACCAACAGATGCATTGTTGTTACAATTATAGCATCCCTCACTTATCCATACTGTGGAGTAACTAAAGAGGAGACTGATCATGTGCAATTTCAAATACCCAGGGGGAAAAATGGCCTTTGCAATACAGGATTACAGTTGGAAGAAATAAAAGATAATATTTACAAGCAATTAACTACCCTGAAGAACTAGAAGAATACTGTTCATTCTATTCATTCCTAGTACAATAACACAGCAGTAACTTTGTTTTCAGTTCCCACTGGAGAGATTAAAAAAGGGTAGAGGTACAATTGGGGAAACGAAAGACCAGCGTTTTTCACCTCTGTAATAGTAACCAAAATGTTACTCTCTTTACATCATGAGATAGGGATATACCTCCATAATTACATTTGAGGGTAGCTAAGATGCCGGCTGTTCCAATGTTATTTGAAGTTTCTAGTCAAGTAAAAAGGAAAGGAAAAGTCAAGGGATGGAGATTTTGACAGAAGAGCCTAACTGCTTGTTGGAAACTATCTCCAGCAAAGGATGGGGCCATTGTTAGGGCTAGTACCACAAGTGGACCAATCAAGTATGGCTGGGCTATTGCACAACATTTCGAAGGTGAAGGCAAGACACTTGTATGGAATACATGAAAAAGGAGAGGTCAGAAGACTGGGGTTGATGAAGCCAGCTCAGAGGCTATTTTCAGATGAAAAATAAGCTGATGCTATGATGCTATGTTCCAGATGAGACTGGACAACAAATGCACATACTTTTTGAATATATAAACAATTAAATGAGTATAAATTCATAGGTATGAACTAGTTTGTAATAATAGCTATGAATAGATGAAGACAGTTTTATAAACATACACAGAATACATTTTTTTCACAAAGTATTATCTGTCCTTATCTCTCAAGACCTTCTCATTGTCTTACAATGAGACTATTAGACATTCACCTAAATGGAATCAGATTCCAATAGTGATGCCACAGTCTTTCCTATGTTCAATATTATGTCATCCCAATCACACTTCCTCGAACCACTAAGGCAAGCCTCCTGTTGATTTAAGCAAAACAGGATTTCACTATGTCTATCGCGAATTTCAGCATATTATTTGTGGTTTACATCAGCACCCTTGTGTCACTTTCTGGAAGACTTCAAAGATTTGGGGTTGTTTCTTTAATTTTGATGAAGAAGTTCTAAAGGATAAATAAGGTAGTATTTTTAAGTTAGTATGAACACTTCATACAGCATTATATGGCGGTGCTTTATTGCTGTGTTGTGAACACTCCTAAACTTGTTAGTATTTTTAACACATCATAGGATCTGAGTACCAAGTTGCCTAATTATCTCCCTTCTTCGGATACTCAACAAATACTAGTATCTACCACAGCATATCCTTACTCTACGGCATTTAAACCACAAGTGTCTTTAGCATACCATCACAGGAATATGGAGCTATTTAATAGCTTTCTACATCATAGTCTCTATATTTTACCATAGCAGAGAATTATGAATACTTTTGCAAAAGTTTCAGGGTATATTTCCATATATGGTTACTGAAACAAAAATTAGTATGACCAAAGTCCTCAAATGGTGTAAAATTATGCAACTCCATTGAACTCTTTAGATAAAATATATTTGTCGATCTCTAGCACCCAAAAGAATTAAGGTAGACACTCTGAAAAAGTCAAATGAATTCTGCTCTGCAAATACCTATTTATCTCCTTTACCACTATACTCACTGTACTACAAACTACTACAAACGTAATCAAGAACAGCACCTTCAGTGTAAATATCTACCCTGACAGCATCTGAAGTTGATAAGAAGATTCCCATCTCTGGATTCTAACCTGTATTTATGTGCATTTTTTCCTAAAAGCAGTATGGCTGCACACATTTCTATACAATGGAGATGAATAATGAGATAGCACACCTAAAATAATTTTAAAGTATACCTCTATAACACTAATTAAAGTCACCTGGGATTTCTCCAGCCAAAGAAAATACATATTCTGAGATTTCCTTTTGTCTAGGTTAAACACAAGCATGTCTTCTTTCTCCTCCAACAGCCTCTTCTAACTCAGTGGGAAACTTTGTAGCTCTTAATTGCAGACACAGAGCTGAAAGAAAATAGTCTTCCACAAACTGCACTTATATTGAATCTATTTTCACTGCCTCTTTTATATGCATTAAGGATCCAGCCCACAAATCAATTATCTTTCTAAACTGGAAATACTATTCACACTACTTATGGACGAGAGCGTTTTCAGGACAAGACACTCGGGTAATCTGATGGACATTAGTTAGTTTCAAAATACTGATGACTAAATACTTGCATATTATTTTCACCCATTTCAACTATCTGGAAAGTAGTGAAAATCATCATCTGACCCAGCTGGTTGCCATACTGCTCTTTATGACACCCATAAGACAGGTAAACCGTAGAGTTTACTGCCAAAAATATGAACTGCTTTCTCTGCCACTACATCCTGGCTTCTCCATAGAGAGATGACAAAGGAGGGGCATAAAATAGAAACCTCTTTTCAGACTTTCTACTCACCTCAGAACTAACCATGTTGTAGAAAAGACAGGGAAAAAAACCCTGACTAGCAAACAGAATGACAAAAAAACCTCTGTCAAAATAATATGACAATGTGAGATACTTTATACAAACATCTCAAAACTCTGTTGCAAATACTTAGCTATCCCCATAGATAAGAAATATTCAAAGTAAGAAGACTGTGGACATTTATTTTAAGAGTAATATTTTTTTGTATAGTCTGACAAAAGTGACGGCTGCATCAGGATCTAAAGTGAAAGGATTTAAATGAGTATATACTGCTACTGTTGAACAAATCAGTGGGATTTTTGATAAAAAACCGAAAGTACGGGTCCAGAGACTAGTGAAGCCTACAATGATTTTTCAAGTAATTTTCCATATCTTCAGCAGCTGAGTACTGCTAACTTAAATGGGAGCCTCTGAAATAGAACTTTTGAAAAGACTGTGTGAAAAGTCAGCACATGAAGGAAAACTGTATATTAACATTCTATCTTATAGTTACATTATAATTTTTTTCATAGAATTTCATATCTCATTATATAACACAATGTAAATCCCTATACTTACATCAGAATAAATTCGTGTACCAATTACACGAGCGTAGTGTGGATTTGCCTGCATACAGTTGTGAGGACAATACACCCTGAAAGATCAAAAACAAACCACATAGAGTTAGGAAGAGTATCAGAGGATTAATGTATCATGTTCAATGACAGCAATAGTAAGTACAAATTAAGTTGATTATCTCTACATATGGGTCTATAATGCTATTTAAAAGCTGTCAGTTTTTGAGGCTTTGACCATTCAGTTGAAAGCAGTGCTGATCTGTTGAGATTCACAATGAAGAGCTTAAAATCATGTTTTAACGAATCTGGTCTTCTTTCCTTTGGATAAGCAGATGGTGTTCTTGTCCAACACATGTGAGGCAAGTAGAAAAGTCAGTGAGAAGAAAGACTGTTCATTATCTTATTATTTATCTGATTCTAAGCACCCTATACAAAATGTACAGTCAGGTATCTTCCCAGAAGCGTCAGATCTGAGTGAGGACGTGCCAGGATACTGATGACCTGGTGACACAAGCCAATTTAGCAAATTATAATGAAAGTGAGCATTTGCATCTGTGGCTAGAATGAAAAGCTTTGAAAAGCAGCGAGATTCCTAGCTGATTCTGGGAGATCAGAAATCTACCAAAACAAAGACTGTCTTTCTTAATTGCACTTTGTTAACCTTTGAGGAAAACTTTCTCTGTGATTCACGTCTTCTATAGCTCAAAATGCACAGGAAAACCATGTGGGAAGCTAGGAGTAGTACAGAAGGTGTCAGCATCTTACTTGCTAATTGTGATATGCTTCAAGGAAAACTGTGAGTTGACTCTAGGTCTACTCTGAGCTATTTCATTTTAAAAAAGGAGTCACCCTACACAGGGCAGCCCTGAGCAAGTGCTCTTCTCCAAGATGTTATCCAGGCTCCAACTGGTATTTGGCAAGTCATATCACTTGGGCATGCTAGAGTCTTCGCAGATGGGTAACTAGAACATGTTAATAGAGTCAGGAAAGTTATTTTTGTCAGAAAGAAGCAAGAAGTCAAAGAAGCCTTTTCAAGTCCTGCTGATTTATGAGTCAGGAGTAAGAGGGAAAAATGAGGTTGTATAATCAATGCCATGGCTAATTACTGCTTGTAATTCCTGAGACTACATTTTCAGAATTAAGAGCATGCACAGAATCTTGAATGAATCACTGCTGTTGTGAAGTTCCTTAAGTTGACACATCAGAATTACGTAATTTTTAACCTCGTATTTATTTTTTAATTTTCTTAAAGACAAAACCTATTCTTCTTGTAATGAAGCTAGCTTTAGTTTTTAATAATGAAGAAAAAAAGACAAAGATAGAAGTATGAGATTGCACCCATCCATTCCTGTGTTCCAGTCCTTAGCTTATTTCTCCACATCTTCCAGCTAGAAACCCAGGAGTCATAGCCAAACACCAAGTAAGTCCATGGACCCAAGTGCTACATGAAGGGATGTTTTCCTAGCAGTTTTGGCTTTGTACTTGTTTCCTGTGTTGGCTGTAGGATTGCTATGAAAGTAATCCTGTGGACATCTCCAGCTTAATTTGTGGTAAATCATGCTACAGTGTATTTACCTTTGACTCATCTACGGTTTTAAGAACTGCTACAGAATTCCTTTGTCAAAATACTGTGGTACAGGCACCTTTCGAAGAGTTAAAACACAGAATTCAAAGAAATGGCACAGATATTCAAAGCCAACCTGCAAACCAGTCCTTACCTTAACCAGATATATTTCAATGGTTTTTTATTCAGTTCTTTCAGAACTTCCAAGCAAATGGGTAACTTCTACTATAAATATCTGAATTTTATCATCTTATTGTATCTGTTTTCCAGGTAAATAAATTGAAATAAAGTGTACTTTGCCCAAGGTGCATATATATATATATAAAAATGGACAATGAAAAATAAAAATGCACTTTTATTCACAGTCTTTAGTCTGACAATTTCACTAAGATAAGCAACAGGATCTTAATGAGTAAAAGAAAAAGAGACTTTCCTAATGGAAAATCCTTCAGATCATCTTTACCTACCTTCTACTAAGACCAAAAACTAAACTATCACTTAAAAATATCTGACTTCATTTCCACAGCTACTGTTGTCACCTTTCTCAACAACTTAAGACAACTTAAAATAATTAGTAAATAGAAGAAAATAGAGCAGCACTTTAATGAAATTTTTATGAATTTTACCTTGGACAGTGTGAGGCTGGTTTTTGAAATGGGCACAGTTGTTCCACCGTGGTTTCACAGGTGATAGCCTGAACTGAAGAAAATAAAATAGAAACAAGTAAATGTGTGCTATTTAGAAAAAAACAGAGTAGTACTGAGCTTCTAAGAAATAAATACTAACCTGTTACTTTAGAGACAGTGAAGGAGTTAGCAGATTGGTATTTTCTGAAGAAGAAATATTAGAAATTATCAGCAAATAACATATTTCAGTGATTTCTTTCATACAGAATAATTTTTATTACACAATATCGAAATAAACCCAAGACAATGTCCCCAGTCTGTTTTTACTCACTGCACCCCCTTTCGCCCAGCTGGGAGTCTATTTATTGCAATGATACATTTACTTGGTACTCCCAGTGAATCTGTTTCAAAACCAGGAATGTGTGTTAAACTCTTTCAGGAATTTGATTTGCTAAGAGGATGTATGGTAGAAAGCAATTATGCAACATATTGGTCCCTCATAATGTAGCATGTGGTAGCTCAGAAGCTTTCATCTACCAAAAGAGATCATTCACTTTCTGCTGAAGGTTCATTCATATAAACAACTCTGAGAAGAGTTTATCCTAACAGCCTTTCCAAAACATTTCATTAAATATTACCTTTGGATCTTGCATCTCCTGTTATCATCAGCATCATTAAAAACCCAGTATAGCGTGCAAGAGTTCTTTTTTCTCAGTAATTATATGGCACCCGGATGTATCTGCTTCCCATTGTTATAAAAAGTCAGGTACACAGGTTATGTCGCTTCACTGCAAATTGATGAACATTTCTATTTTACTCCCCTTGTCTTCTGTTTTCCTCCTCTTTTAACTCTTTTAAGAACTGGGATATGCCTCTGATTCTCCTATTTTTCATCTGTAACAAAGCTGATGATGCTTTGGGCACCATAAAGTTACTTATTAAAAAAAGAAAAACAAACCAAGGAAATTATTCCCTATTCACCTTTGGAGCAAATTGCTCCTTTGGACTCCACTGTTTGCCTGCATTGGTTTATTTATTTGTATGACCCATCAATTCCACATTGCTCATCTACTAGATTCCAATTTGTTTTCACTGAGGTAGCTCATACTTCTGTTGCCCTAGCATTGCTGAACACTGATGTAAGAATATGTATTCTATTGCTGACTAGCTTGTTGAGATATTGAGAACAGTACCCTATCCTAAGAAAATCCAACAGCTGAAAAAACATTGGTATTAGCAATCCTGGTAAGAAATCAAAGGAGCTGAATATTAGGGTGTTTGCTCTATGTTGCACTGACACTTACTTTTCTGTATTTTCTATTCTGTTTTGCAATACACAGTAGAGGTGTATTTCATCTGTTCTTGAACAGATAAGTAGTTTATGCAAGACTCCATTTACAGACACTGGTACAGGTAGCTGCAAGGCATCCCCTGCCTTATTGGTGGGCTTTTTGAAGGTTTGAAACTTTGGTAAATAATCTTTGTTTATTCCATAGCCAAAATACCTTGCCCTGAGTTCCAGTTCTCAGAGGATAGGTGCTAAATACACTCTGTCGTCTGGACACTCATACTGTTTCATCTCATGTAGAACAGAAACACAGAGATTTTAACTGATGGGAAATCAATGGATTCCAGTTTAAAGACTTTTTTACAGGTTACCTATTCCTACACTTCTAAGAAAGCTGCCTCCTAATACGTGAGTATTGATAAAATCAGGATTTACTTCTCTCTTTGTATCAAAGCAAGTAAAAAAACAAGTATTTGTCTGTATCTTCATTTTTAGGCAGGAAAGTCTCACCACAGTCAAGTCATCAGATATCCAAAGAAACGGATTGCTATCAATGCCTAAGTGCTATCCAGGTAGACCAAATTATAGGCCACTGAATTTAGTCTACCAGGTCATTGCTGTTCTCTATGCTGTATTAGACGTATCTGTTGAAGAGAGAAATTATGACAGGTGCTATAGCCCACATCAGTTGTTTCCACAGCACAGAGTGAGAGCATAGCTTCTGATGACTACCTATCTCCTTAGCTCTTGGGTTTACATCTGAGCCAAATACATCACTCAGAAAATTTGTTTTCTTTCAGCTCAATATTACCCGTGTGAGCTACACACATACCACTATTACATGTATACTAATTATAGACAGAAATAAGGACAGCAATGTACAGCTCTGAATACATTATGATATAGTGAAGTGTAATTTGCAAATACTGATAATATCTTAAGATTCAAACTGATGTTTTTCTATCATTGGATAATTACACATGAAACTGCCAAACCTTCTTCACTTCTGTGTGTTGCTTTTCTGGGTTTTCCTTTAGCATGTCTACCAGCATTTGCAGCTGATTTCACGCACCAGTCTTAGGGAAGACACCTCAGTAGTACAGTATACCTCCAAGTGAAGTTTCCACAGTATGGAATATTATTCCATCACTGGCCAATGCAGCAATTGTGCAAAACATTTGTGCAAAATATCATATGTAAACTGTGGAACTGTGTTGAAATTACCAAACATACCAGAAGAGGTGTATTTTCTTCTTGGATCATATGCACACTACAAGAGGGTCATTTACAAACACAAATTTGTAATATTATTACTTTGTTAACTGTCATAGATTGCTCTGTCCATGTCCAAAACATGTAAAACAATCTGCCAGTATGTACTAGTTTTCAACAATAAATAGATACTCTTCCAAATTAATTACCTGAATACTCCGCATATTAAGATTCTTTAACTACAAACACTAACTTACTGTCCAAATGACTGTAAATTATCTAACCTTCTTTTGCATTATTATTGTGCAAACTCTCTGTCCACCATTAAACAGTGGCTAAAGTTTCAGAATGGATGCAATACCTTTATATCCACGTGCCTTTTTATAGCATTTTCATATTCTTTATGACAAAAAGCGCAGCAAAATGTTAGTAAAAATGTGATATATTTTGCATGAAATAAAAACAAACAGGTGAAAACCTTTTCATACATTTTAATTTTTAGAAAAAACTTACCCAATTGACTGAACGCCATTTCTGTAAGACTTGATGAAGTAATTTTTCCTGCCTTGCCTAGTGACATCAACCCAACCACCTTCATTGTCTAGGATGCCATAATGTATGGCAGCTTTACAAATACTGGATTGCTGAAAAACAGAGTGGGAAACGCAGATCCGTGTCAGACAAAAAACAGATTTTAATTACAATGTGTCATTAAAAACTTGGCAGAGTCCTTTATGTTTGATTTGGTCTATGTAGATGTTATTTCAAACAAATAAACCACCACTTTGCCTTACACAGAGACAAACTATTCTCATTTACAGCATACTTATTCGCAGTTGCTGTCATTTCCTACATTGTTTTCCAGTTCTACAGAGTAAATTATACACTCTCAGCTAGTATTAAGGTTACACAAGCAGGCACATCTTACTGAAACAATTTATGCAAGCATACCCACAAATCGCTGTACTTCTCTTTTAGTTGCACCTTCACCCATTTGCATGCAAATATGTGGATACAAAAATTCTACTTCTGTGTATGTGTAAGTGTGAAGTACATTTGTACAGTATATACAGAATAGCAGATGAAAATTTAGGTCATCTGATGCTATCTTAAACATTTGGTGTAAGCTTTTACTTTTGGTGAATGCTGACATCCTCAAAATCCATTCTTAATACCATTTTAACTAGTATGCCAACAGAAAAGACACTTCATTAAACACTCGACTGGTACAAAATCTAATTTAAAAGTATTTACCATTTCATAATGTACACTTCCAATAACTTTGGCTTTGCTATCCAAACAGCCAGCAGGACATTCATACCTAAGAGAATTAAATACAACTTGGTCTTAAATCCTGGGATTACAAAAAGGGAAAATATTCCAGCTCACGTACAAACATAGCCTTTCAGAAAAATCTCAAAATGACAACTGTAAAATTTACCATACCTATTGCAAGTTGTTCCTTTGCACTGATCTCTTAGCCTTACTTCACATGAAACAATCTGAGCTAAAACAAGCAAAAAGCAAATTCACTGCAATGAATTTGATACTAGATAATTCAATTTTGTTGACCACTTGCAAATCAGGTAAACTCCTTACACATTTGCTGTGTGCTTATCACTTCATTTTTCTCACTGTCATCAGTGCCAGTGGAGGCTGAAGGTTGATGTGTTCTTGGCCAGCTTTGCACAGTTGCATCCTGGGCTTTGGATCGCTGACGTTCAATCTCATTGGTTTCCTCTTCTGGTTCGTGGGGGGAATAAGGTCTTTCTGAATCCTCTGTTTCAGGAAAAGGGGAAAAAAATAATCTCTCAGAAAAAAAAATCACTGTGGAATGTAAATCCCTTACCATGCTTCGGTAAAACAGCTTTGTTCTCACAAAACGGTGGACAAAAGGAAGAAAGCAAGGAAAACTCTCCACAGCTGCGTAAGATGGAGAACTCAAGATTAATAAAACAGCTCAAGTATGTTTGTGATAGTGAGCAAAGACATACTTCTTTTTCCCAGCACTTGTAGCACAACTGAAGTACGAAACTGCTCTTAACGCTCCTGTTGTAGTATCTTTAAGCCATCAGAAAACCAATGGAACAAAGAAAATCTCTCTTACACATGGGCAGAGTTTTACCAAGTTCATAGATACTTCGCAATTAAAGCTTATTTCATAATAACATACACATGAAAATGAGGCCCTTCTATTCATACATAGTGAAAATAATTCTGAAACACTCATAACTGAATCTACATTTCTTAATTAGACAAGAACCAAAAGGAAGGTATTTGGGCACACACACGCAGCTTTCATATAGTCCGTATGAAATCTCAGAAGCTATTAACAAGAATTGCTAAATGAGTCATTCACAGAGTAGAACAAAAAGAAGCAGCAGCTTCATAATATGCTGTGTTTCAATGCTAAAAAATATGAATAGTATTCCAAAAATTGTAAAAAGTTAATAATCATCCTAGCTGACATTTTCTTTAATTACTAATGTCTTCCAGCTTTGTTCTTGATTTTTCACAGACCACATGACTATGTCACTGAGATAATGTTTACCTATAAACAAATGACTGCATAGACTTCCAGTGTAATTACAGAAAGGCATATAAAGAGCACACAATGAGTCTCCATCTTTGTGTACTAAAACCCCGGAATCAGCACTTATCAGCAGGAGTTCAGTGCACTCCATTCCCTCTGGTCAGACTCAGCCTCGCGTATCACAAGTAAATGTTCCCACTCATCATAGTAAAGTAGTGCCCTAACTGGTCTTTGGGCACACACATAATATATTCTATTCCACTATGGTAAAGCACAATGAGGAAAGAAATCAAAAGAAAGGTTACATTTCTATTCCCATTTATAGCTGTAACGGTGAAATAGTACACACCTCTGTAACAAAGATTTTCTCTACAACCTCCTCCAAAACTAGGGGGACATGCAGAACAGGGGCGGCCGGGTTTATAAGGAGCATGGCCCCACCAGTTTCCCCTTTACAAAAAAAAAAAAAAGAAAAAAATTAGCAAAAAATGCCTTAATCAATGAGCATATTAACATATTAACATTAAACAGTACTTAGTATATCAACAAATAAATTATGTAAACCAGCAGGCACATAGACCATAACATTGTCCTGATATTCCCAAGTTACAAGCAATAAGATGAGAGGAAATGGCCTAAGGTTGCACTAGTGGAGGTTTAGATTGGATTGGATTATTAGGAAGCATTTTTTCACTGAAAGGGTTGCCAAACACTGGAACAGTGCTGCTCAGAGAAGTGGTGGAGTCACCATCCCTGAAGGTATTTAAAAGGTGTGTAGATGTAGCACTGAGGGACATGTTTTCGTGATGGACTTGCCGGTGTTAGGTTACTGGCTGGAGTCACATTAATGATCTTAACGGTCTTTTACAATCCAAATGATTCTATGATTCTACACCAAATATAAGATGTAGCTGAAAAGTTCATGAAGAAAAAAAATGAAGAAGATGACATAAATTGCTGTAAGATCTTTTCAGACTGGCATAGCACCGTAAGACTAAATTCCTCCACGTCATGAGAACTCCACTCTCCTAGATGGAGTATCATATGAAATTTGATCCTAACCATGGGCTTCCTGTTACACATTCCTTTAAGTCACAGTGGGGAGATACATTTATTTTTCAGAATAATATCACACTACAATAAAGATCTCTGATGCTGTATATGTACTAAAGCACAGGCCAGAAAACTCACAATATTTGTGCAGCCGAAGACTGTTTGGGAACAATACTCTATTTTATAACAGTACAAAAACCAGAAAATCCGGCCTGATTTCCTGGCAGATTATTTCCTGAACTATTATAAAGTATCTCACCCCCTCAAGATATTTTTGGGTGTCAATCTACTTACTTAGGAGAATAATTGCATACAAGATAAACTGCTTTTGGCCAAATCTGCCCCCAGATGTTCATATTATGACACAAATTAATTGCACAACCGATTCTGCTACTTGTAGCCCAAACAACCTATGGAAAAGAGGAAAACATGTGAAAACCAAAGATGATCAACTTAAAATCAAAACGATCTCCAATAAAAAAACTCAAATCACCAAAGTAATGTATTCCCCTCTGTTATAAATGGCTTGAAGTGACCTAATTACAACTGTCAAAAGGCCATTCAGCTATACCCTTATCAGACAGAAAAGCTTTACCTTGGTAGAAAAGATATGGCTCTGATTTTATACAAAGGCTCTAAGCATGTGTTTGAAAGTGTAGCAGAACATTTACAAAACAGGATCTGAAGAACTGCTTCTTAGAATTACAAATACCAGATAAATGTGAGTTAGAAGTTATGGTCCCATGTGCTGGAGTTCCCAGTACAACCTAAAGACCCAGAAGGGTTTGGAGTGGTTTGACTGACACAACAGATTTTTTTCAGCAGTAAAAGGGGTAACAAAGGATAAAACCATTAATAAAACCACTCATATACTGAACAGACCCAAGTCATGGATTTTAAATGAATATGCTTTCACGTCACTGCAATCTAAGGTGGCTGAGCTCCTTTCTTCACTTTGCATCACGTATCTCAAAAATAATCAGAATGACAAAGTCTGGAATGTTCAAATGAGACAAATATGACAGGTGTTGAAAATGTATTCATTCAAGGTAAGCCAAATCTGTAGATCCAGTGGGATTTAAGAGTTGAAAGAGGTAAGTATTGTGAAGAACTAGTACCACAAAAAGCTGTATATATGTATTGATCTTGAATGTAATAGTAAATGTAATTACAGGTACTTTCATAGAAATGGTAAATAACAGAGGTAATTCTATTTTAAAACTAGATACAATTGTAAATTATGTTAGTAAACAGAAAATAAGTTTTTAAAAAGCAATTATTTTTAAGTTTTCCAATATTATATCAAAAAATATATGTGGACCATATATTAATCTGAAGATTATGTATTTCCCATACACTGAAAACATGCTGGTGCCCCTCAGAAAAAATTCAGTCTGGATACACAGATTTCAGAAATATGAGGTAAATAATCTCTATGCAATTTTAAAATCTTCCTGAAGTTAAAACAAGGTCTTAAAAACTACTGTTTGATCTAAGGAATTCACCTAAGAAAACTTTTTTTTTTTTTAAACGAGCTGTTCTTTCAACACATTATGGGAAGGACTATCCAGATTATGCAAAGTGCACTGAGCAGCAAACACTCAGTCTAACACTGGGGTTTGTGAGCTTTTTCCTCATCCTGTTGATATTTATGAGGATGGAATCTAAATATTTGTATGACAACCCTACTTTGTCACTGATACCCAGTGCTTGGATCTATAGAAGCTAAACAAGCCCTTTTGGAGCTTTTGTGCTCTGGTACATACTGCAAGTTTAGTGTGCTCTAAGTGTCAGACAACAACCTATCTGGAAGTCTCTGCCACTCTTTTCCATAGCTGATAAAAATCAAGCTCACCTACATACCTGTGTGTAATGTGTACAAACAGGACCAGAGCATCTGTACGGACAATATGGATTGCATTCATGAGGATAGGGGTATGTGAAATCTCTCACTTCATCGTACCATGCTTGGACATGAAATGTTGGAGGTCTGTACCTAGGAAAGCCAGGAGCAGTGTATTAGATCATTCAAAAGTTGTAGCTTCTACCATTTTTCCTTTAATTAACAAGCAAATTTTGTTAAGATTTTTAAAAAATCTCATACATTACATAAAACAGTATCTTAAACTACCTTCCCCAGTGTGCCCCCAGATTCTGTCCAATTGATGGAAGAAGACTTGCTGGTCCATGTTCCCAGAGACAGGTTTCAGCCCACGACTCTGCAGATCTCTCCAGTTCTGTGTCCCATGTCTGAAATTTGAAAGGAAAGAAAGGGAAATCTTCTTAGAAATATCTGGTGTGTATCTTGTTCTCAAAAAAAAAAAAAAAAAAAATATTGGCCATTTTTTGAATTTTTGAAGTTTCTTTTACTGAGGCAGAAGACCGAAAAGCAAGACTTGAAAAATGTCTGCTGCATTTGTGTTACATAAGAAAGAAAAATGTTTTCATCAAGAGGAAAAAGGTTTTAATCCCTTCACAGCATTCCCTTTAGAAACCATGTGCAGCCATGCTGCAGCGAATAAAGCACAAATATGAAACTGAAAGGCTTAGTTCAATTTTCCAAGCTAAATTAAGTGCACTTTCTGTCTTGTGAGATTTCTTTCTTGTAATGGGCATTTTTCTTAGCCAAGATGGTATTATCCAACCTGCTTTCAAACAAGGCTTTATTTCCTCTAAACTAATAGTTTGTGTGAAATGAATGCAATTTCCTCTTCCTTTTCTATAGCCAGCTTTTGTTGAAATAATGTACAATTCAAACACAAATTATGAAAACTAGAGTAAGGTTGTCATTCATTGATTTTATGGCTAGGTTAGCAAAAAAGAGACATTCATGATAGTAAGAGGCATGCTTAGAACAAGTCAAAGGAAGATTATGAATTGCTGTTTATCCTTAGTTTTTATTCTTTAAGGGACATGGAAGAACAAGTTTGCAGCTAAAAGGCAAACCCAAGTTTCTTTCTTTCACAGGCATACTAAGACATACTCTTATTGAAAAAAATCGTACCATACTGTGTAGGCATAGTTTTTACTGCACTAAGCTGGGGTTTGCTCAAGGTGGTCCATGGCTCTAGTGCAAAGTATCCATACTTCTGCTCGACTTTTGGAATTTCCTTATAGCTGCTGAAATAGTTTCCAGATACTTTACTCTCTAATACCAACACTCAGGTTAGGAAACTAGAATTCTTCCATGAAAGAAACACATGTCTTGATAGAACCTCAAGTATTTCATCATACGTTCAGACTAAGTTTTAAAAAGTGAGACTATGCTATCTAAATAACACTAATTCAGTATTTCCAGATCCAAATTCCCATGCAGAAACTGGAGATCATGCCTACTGATCTTTGGCACAGATAAAAGGTAGAAAACTCCTTAACACAGCCAAAGATTACACAAATATAACAGAAAAATTCCACATGCTAAAATTTATTTTTCGATTGATTTTGACATGCATTTTTCAAATTATTAATCAGATAACTCATCAAAAACAAGTATGACCTTGGTTACATAAGACCACTATTATGTAAAGAGTTTATTATCACTCAGTTCAATCCTAGAATATCTGTTCTTGCTTCTCTTTTTCAGAAGTCTCTAATGTATTGGATTGCATTTCATCTGTTATTATTAATAGGATCAGCAAGTAAAAAATTTACAGGGTACATTCTGACTCCCAAAATCCAACATTTATTTTGACAGAAATACTCAAACAGTGTAACAATGGCAGAATAAATCTTTTAACCCACCTATGGATACAAAGACCATTGACTTTAGAAAACAGTACGAATTTTCCATTCACCATCCTGGGCCATTATTTCTGTGTCATAAACCACAACTTTTTTAAATCTCCCTAAGAAAATATTCTAATCTTAAACCATGAAGTTTTATATGACAGTTTGTATAATCCTTTTCCTCTTCCCTTTAGTTGTCACACCACCATAAAATGTTCTTCTCCCTATTGCACCCATTGTAAAAACATATGAAGATTAACACACTTCCTCCATGTATACACTTTGTTCTTATAGGCTTTAGTACAGTTGCTTCATCTTCTACCACAAAATCACAGGACCATGGTATTTTAATATAAAAGCCACTACAGTTTGTCTTTGTTGCATATATTGTATGATATTAAGTCACCTCAAAATCTTGTAACATGTAGATTTAGCTCTGAGGATGAACAAGTCATAAAATTAACACATTTCCCAAATAATTGCTACTAAGAATAGTTTTGCCAACTGGACTCTGAAACACAGATTTAGAATAAATCAGACTTATGATGGAAGAAAACTTGGGTACCTGCTCGGTTTTAGAACTTCCGACCTCCAAGGCTAGCTACAACTTCTTATAGCTCTTATAAGCTATTCAGAATATCAGAAGATATTCTCTTGTAAAGCATCTCCCCACATTTTCAACTCTTAAAACAGAGTTGAAACAGTCATGGTTAAAGGAATTGTACTGTTTTTCTATTTTTCTTACCACAGAAGGTTAAAAATATTTTATGCATCTATTTTAAATGAAATAATGATACTTTTTAAGTTTAGAGCTAGGCAATCAATAGTAGCTGCTTGAATCAACTCTTGAAGCTTGTGAAGCAGTTACCTTTAACAAAATTTTCCTTAAAGAGTGATGAAAGCTATGCATGACAGAGCCATCCAGAACTCTGAAAGAACAGCTTTTTGATGAAAATCTTAAATTCATCGTTAATCCTCCTGACAGATGAACACCCACACTCCAAGCACTGTTGAAGTTGGATATGGTCTTCAAAAAAAGTTCTGTCTTTTTAAACTGTTTCTCTGCTTCATCCACAGCATAAAGTATTGTCTTTACTCCCTTTACACTGCCTAGACAGAGATAAGCACACTTAACCACTTTCTAGGCCTCATCATAATGCACTTTCCTTGAAGCAGCTTCATTTATGATTACCAAGATGTAACTTAATTTCTTTCTCATTTTAATCACTTAAGTGTATTTTGAGACGTGATGGAGTAAATACCAAAAGTGTTACATATTCAAATGTAAAAAAAAAAAAAAAAAAATCAGTTAAGTGTAAATTGCACTATAGGAAAAAACCCCCCTTAAGTGCAGTATTTATTGTTCAATGGGCTCATTTTCTCAAAGCCACCACTTCCTGAAATGTCTTTAATAGAAGTTAAAATTAAAAAACCAAAACTCTACTAAAAAACATCAATTTTATGAAACTTTCTGGAAGAATGCCCAAATGTCCCAGTTCCAAAGAATTTCCTAGAGATTAGAGTCACTTTCTTGATTACCAGAAACTTCAAAGAAAAAGTGGGAATAAAACACCACTAATCTCCTACAGCCAGTAGATGAAAAAGAGATAGAAGAGCTAGAAGTCACAGTTACTTGTGTCTCTAAGGCCTACCACGACAGTAGCCATAAATCACAAACCCAAATCAAGGTAGAAATGAAAACGTTTCCCAATCTCCAGGATCATTCTAATGACCTTTAATAAAAAGAGGGAAACTTTATATTCAAGGACTGTTTTCTCCAGGCTCAAGGATGATGCATCCTGATGAGCAAGAAATCAGGCGAAGGCGGCAAGAGGCCTGTGTGGATGAATAAAGAACTCCTGTTATTACTCAAGCACAGCCAGGAAATACACAGGAGAGGAAAACAGGGTCAGGCCACCTGGAAAGAATACAGAGAGGCTGTCAGAGTAGATAAAAGTTAGAGAAAGAATGCCAAGACCCTTCAAGAATATGGTCAAGGACAACAAGGACCAAATAAAGGACTTGTTCAATTACATCAATAACAGAAGGAAAACTAAGGATAGTGTGGGCCTGTTACTAAATGGAGAGGGGACCTTGGCAGCAGGACACAGAGAAGGCAATACTGAGCACCTTCTTTGCACTGGGCTTCACTGACAAGACCAGCCCTCAGGGATCTCTGATCGAGGAGACCAGAGTAATGGAATGTTGGAAGCAAGACTTTCCCTTGGTCAAGGAGCACTACGTCAGAGAACACCTAGCCAAACTTGACACCAACAAGTATATGGGCCCTAACAGGATGCATCCACAAGCGCTGAGAGACCTGGCAGACACAATAGTGAGGCTGTTCACAATCGTGTCAAAGCTTGTGGAGATCAGAGTGGTGCCTGAGGAGTGAAAGAAAGCAAATGTCACCCTAGTCTTCAAAAAGTGCAAGAATGAGGACCCAGGAAACTACCACAGTCAGCCTCACCACAATCCCTTGAAAGACAATGGAGCACCCAATTCTAGAGGCCATCTCTACCAACATGAAGGACAAGGTGATCAGGAGTAGTAAGCACAGATGCACTAAAGGTANTAAGCACAGATGCACTGAGGGTAAATCATGCTTGACCAACCCAATTTCCTTCTATGATGAACCAGTTACCCAGCTGGATGAGGGGAGAGCAGTGGATACCTTGACTTCAGCAAGGCTTTTGACACTGTCTTGCACAACATCCTCACAGGCAAACTCAGGAAGTGTGAACTCAATGAGTGAACAGTGAGGTGGGTTGAGACCTGGCTGAACAGCAGATCCCAGAGGGTCATAATCAGTGGCACAGTGTCTAGTAAGAGGCCTGTCAGTAGTGGTATCCCCCAGAGTTTAATAATGGGCCCAATATTGCTTAACTTTTTATCAATTGCTTGGATGAAGGGGCAGATGTCTTCTGAGGAGCTTCGTTGATGACAGAAAGCTGGGAGGANAGGACCCAGGAAACTACCACAGTCAGCCTCACCACAATCCCTTGAAAGACAATGGAGCACCCCATTCTAGAGGCCATCTCTACCAACATGAAGGACAAGGTGATCAGGAGTAGTAAGCACAGATGCACTGAGGGTAAATCATGCTTGACCAACCCAATTTCCTTCTATGATGAACCAGTTACCCAGCTGGATGAGGGGAGAGCAGTGGATACCTTGACTTCAGCAAGGCTTTTGACACTGTCTTGCACAACATCCTCACAGGCAAACTCAGGAAGTGTGGACTCAATGAGTGAACAGTGAGGTGGGTTGAGACCTGGCTGAACAGCAGATCCCAGAGGGTCATAATCAGTGGCACAGTGTCTAGTAAGAGGCCTGTCAGTAGTGGTATCCCCCAGAGTTTAATAATGGGCCCAATATTGCTTAACTTTTTATCAATTGCTTGGATGAAGGGGCAGATGTCTTCTCAGGAGCTTCGTTGATGACAGAATGCTGGGAGGAGTGGCCGATACCCCAGAGTGCTGTGCAGCCCTTCAGAAAGACCTGGACAGGTTGGACAAATGGGCAGAGAAGAACCAGCTGAAATTCATCAAAGGCAAATGCATTGTCCTTCACCTGGGGAATAATAATCCTTGGCAAGAGGGTGCCAAGAGGCTGGAGCCAGGCTCTTCTCAATGGTGCCAGGCAATAGGACAAGAGGCAATGGGCAGAAACTGACGCACAGGAAGTTCCACCCGAACGTGACAAGAACTTCACTGTGTGGGTGACTGAGCATTGGAATAGGTTGCCCAGAGAGGTTGCAGAGTCCCCCTCAGTGGAGATATTCAAGAATCATCTGGATGCAATCCTGTCATGTGCTTTGGCATGACCCTGCTTGAGCAAGGAGGCTGGACCAGATGATGCACTGTGGTCCCTTCCAACCTGACCCATTCTGTGTTTCTATAAATGGTATCCTAATCCCTGATGCAACTATTTAAGATAGTTGGAAAACTATCTAAAAGATTCATCTGACTACTCCAGTAATGCAAAAATTATACACAGGTGCTAACAACATTATGAATCAGTACAAAATTTTTGAAAACACATTAAAAACTTGTACAAGAAATCTATAAGAGTGCAATGCCGTATCGCAGCTTACTCAGAGAAAATTAGATTAAAGGTATTTTTAAAGGCCAATTCTACAGTTGCACGTAGCTGGAATTTGAAGAATTCAAAAGATTTTCTACTGAATTATAAACATGCCTAATCATTGCTTCAAAGATGGGATCAAGAACAGGAAGGAGCCGCTTTACATCTTTGATACCAACTTTAATTTTGTCCTTCTCTTTCAGTAGTTAAAATAGGAGATTCAAATTTCTCTCCTAAAAAAATTATTCTAATTGAAGTTATATGAAGAAAAACTGTGTATCTTAATTCTAAGGATTAAAAGACTGTTTATTTTAAAGTTTTTTCATACCAATCCTGTCAGATTAGTTCTAAATATAGTGCATTTCACTCACAAAGCAAGCTAAATGAAACAAACATGCAAAACGATCTGCTTAAGTATTTAAAACATACCTCTTTACTGGAATAGGAATTTTATTCCTGTGTTTTTAATAGCATTCCCTTGTTTCATTCACATGATGGCAAGCTTTTGTCTTCAAACAATGAAAGCATCTTCATATACAAAGAAAGATAAAGACCTATGTTTTCATGTTCATTCAGATCAAGTTACACAATGAAGAACTTCAAACAAATTCAAAACTAATTAGTGGTCTTTAAAATGCCAAGATGCTTGGCATTTTAAAAGAAGCCAGAATAAAAATGGAAGAATATGAAGAGTCACAGCAACCTATTTATTTTACATCCTACCAGAAGTAAGCATTTTTCAAATTTTAACCACAATGTCATGAGTGATATTAAAATCTGGCTACAGAAATACATAGCCAGCTGACCTGAATTAAGTTTTAAGCTTAATTCAAAAGGTGCTTCCATAATACTCAGAAGCAGTCAGTATCTTACAGATTTAAACTAAGGACACTTTTAAACAACTTAACTCTTTGAAACAAATGGTACAGTTGAAAAGAAATCTCTGCATAGCTATAAGCACAGATCCTTTTGTTTGACGAAGGATGAATTAAATCTTCAAACACCATTACTTAAAAATATAGGACATTTCTTTTCATAAAAAGGGACACTATAATTTTTTTGAAATGTATGTGTGCACAGCACCTGATTTCTCATCCACTAGTTCCCTCATCCATGCTCTGACATGACCAGGTTTCAATGACTTTGCTCTATCATATTTCTTTGGTAAATACAGGGTACTGAAGGGAGCACAAGTGCAACAAGGCAGCTGATTCCCTGGTCTGACAAGTACTTTGGGAATTGTTTAGTACTAAATGCAAGGTAATTCAACTTGTTTATCAAGAAAAAGTATCGCTCACGTTGTCAGAAAATTACATGAGGTCTACCTTTCAGATAGGGGATCATCATCAGGGCTGGCTTTTTACATTGAGATAGGCACACATTGAAAATATCACCAACTGCCCAGAAGTATGAACCTCCTTGAAACTATTCCTTTTGTTTTGCAGAACACTGCTAGAGTCCACTTTGAAGTTGTTCACGGGTATTCATTCCACACAGAAAGACCCAGCAGAAAATAACCCCCCTGAAATGCAATTAGCATGAATGTCAGGCTCTCAGCATCAATTCTTTTTCTCCAAAAATCTGTTTCAATGGCACCAAAACACTTGGCGATACGGGCATTTCTTTCATCTGTATCCTGTTAAAACTAGTGCACCATCAAAGACACAGATATGACACTACCAGTGTTTCACAAATGTTCTCAAACACTACCCTGGCTGAAGCCAAAACCCAGCTGGGCAGGTTAAACTGAATGGTAGCAGCAGTTACTGCTTCCAGCTGCTGACTCTCCTTCTACTCCAGAAGACTGCACCACATTTTGCAACAGGGATGTTGCAGACAATATGGATCTTTGGACTGCTTCTGGTTTACAACATATCACATTAAAATAAACCACAGCTAATGCCAGTTTAGCTTTACAGACTGGACTACAAGTTTTGGAATTTAACCTCTGTCAACATGGGATTCAGGTAGAGAGTAGACATAAACCAGTGTTCTGTTTATTATGGGAGCTTCTGTTTCAGTGAGGCTACCTACCACATCTTAAATTTAAATTCATCAACAGCCAAACAAATTACAAGGGGTGGGATTAACCTCCCCTGAATTTAAACAGCCTCAAAGCAGACACCTACATCTGAGCTAATTATCTAAATAACTTTTGCAGTTACATAGACAAATAAGCATCTATAATGGGAGAGAATTTTAGCTACCCACCTTTAACTGAGATAAACTGTGTGTTGAAGATTCTCATTTTTCTCTACTAATTATAAAGGAGACTGGCTCAAATGCAGATATCTACACCACAGACATCAAAAGCTTGGTGAGATGAATCCCCCCATTTGTGTTGTGTAAGTGTTAAATCAAAAGTGTACATTCTCATCCAAGCCACACCAACATGAGTCCACCTATTACACCAAAAGGTATTGCAACAGAACTGCAAAGGCCAGCTCAAAAAATGTTTTCCAGTTAAAATAATTTTAAAAACCCCTCAACAGTGGTAACATTTTAATTGGAGATATTTTCACATATGTTGGAAGGCAGAATAAATCATATGGACTGGGACTATATGGAAATTAAAGAAGAGCTAAAATTTAAGCTCAGTAAAGATGGAAAAGTAAGTACAGTGGACACCACTGAAAGTAAACATTTACCATGGCATAGTATAAATACCTCATTGCTGTATACATTCTAAATATAGGGAAAGAGTGGTAAAGTAAATACCACGGTACAGTATGGGTATTTATTTACTTTTTAAAAGAATCCACTGTATTAAGACTAACGACACTGAGAAGGAAAAAAAAAGAAAGATGAAACATAGAATGAGAAATGCCATGAGCAAATATGCCAGAAATACAGCTGAAAACTAGAAAACACCTGCATGGCACCAGCATAGAAAGACAGAAAGGTACAGTTGAAAATTACTTCAAGAGACTGATCCTGACTGTAGTCTATGTAGCCTTTTCCACTGAGCCAAATATATGTGTACTATCCACATTTTTATAATTTAAAATTAGTAACAGCATTTTCAGAATAATATTTACTTTCATTTTCTTCTGGATTTTTATGATTGTTAAGAGTAAAGAGGGTCTCCTTGTTATGCAACCTAAACTTCGTGCACTACAATGCTGGCTGATATTTTATTGCCACGAAAAAAGAAATCTCTCTCTTTTCTGTAACTACCTTTTTTTATTTCCCAGATTAACCAAATTCAGATGCTTCATTCCTTCAATCATCTCATAAATCACACATTCTGTCTTCATAACCAATTTCATTAATCTCTTTCATTCTCTCTAGAATGGGTAGACCATTCTTCAAAAATTACCAAAACTGGATGTTGCATTTCAGACAAGTTCTCATCAGTTTCACACACAGAAGTCTCCTTCCACAGATTGGCTCCACATATTATTTTTTAAGTCAGTGCAACTCCTGCATATTTTTACTGCATTTTTACCTCTACATTTTATCCCTTGTATTTCACCTGTTGGATTTCTTCCTCATTCCATACCTTGCAGTTAAGTTTCATCATATTGATCCCCGGCCATTACTTCTACTTCTCAAGTTCTGATTTTGATCATGTTCTCTACAACAACCCCATCCTGTGCCCATATTAAATATATATTATATATATACATACATATACATATATACACATATAATATATATATGCACACTGCACTTTCAGGTGTACTCTTTGCTCACACAAGTCATAACATAAATGTTTAACCAAAACACAAGAGGCTCCAACAGCATCCACACCTTCAATCTTCCACCTGTTTAAAAGGAGGTTCTGTTAATTTTCTCTCAGAAAAATGTCAGGGTAGAGTGTGTCAAGAACTTTCCAGAGTCAAAATAAGGCACCTAATACTTCCCTAACAACTGGGTCATTAAAAAAGTAAAATGGATTGGTTTGACAAGATCCCTTCTTGATGAAGAGACATTGGCAGTTTTCATCAGCTTGTCTTTCAGTCTTGCTTCTGTGAGGCAATTTTATCGGTACAAAGTCGCTGAAAGAAGTCCACGAAAACTATTGATAATTAGCACATATGAAAAGTAAACAACTTGCACTCAACTGAGACGCTTACCTCCAGTCATTTGAGTCAGAAAAAAAATGTGGCCTCCCATAGCCTGAGGTCCCTTATGCAGCAGTGACCACGAAAACTCAGGTGTACTGTAACACCAGGCAAAACTCCCCGATAAATTCTTTAAGCCCAAAGAAAGAGAATAGCTAAAACTGCCAAACTTTCCTCTACCGAGAAAGTTAAGACAGGCATTTCCTGCTGGAAAACTACTACCTGGCTAGAAATGAAATGGTAAGGAACTTACATGCTACCATGTGGCAGACTGGAGTTTACAGAGCTTTAAACCGGGCAGAGATCCCTGAATAGACCTTGAGGTTTCAGCTACCCTTTTGGAAAAGAGTAAAAAGCAGGAAAACTGTGGCTTTTGCCTGGAAACAGGAAAGTAGTATAAGGCCAAAAATATTGTTCCCAAACACTGAAAAAATTGCACCAATATTTAGAAGTATCTCCCTATTACAGCTCCATGTGTTTGAGCTTTTTGTGTTCAAGAAGTAAAACCAGGAATAGGAACCAGCAGACATGACTAATCACGTTCAATTCTCTGTGTACTCTAAGCATGTTAAAAAAACCTTGCTGGAATATTCAGCTTTCCAAGGTGTTCTGAAACAGTTCCTTTACTCAGCTACTTTTTAAAAGCAGTGCATTAAGACTTTCTATTACAACATGACTAAAAATCATCTATTCACTTCTATATTCTAACAGGAATGGAAGAGAAGCAACAGCATGAAAGCAGATCTTGATTTCTCTAGTTTGTCCATTGTCAAATTATGAATTGCACACATTCATTACAAATAGTATTCATGAATATTTATAGCTAATCACAAACTGACCAGAGCACAAGTCCTTACCTCAAATCCTAGTACTGATTACCAGGTTAAACTCGCTGTAACTGATTGCTTTCATACAGCAGTTTTAGAGATGCTACAGAATTTCCTGGACTTTGAACAGGAATTAGCCATGGTATGTCAAATATGTGTCAAACTAAATGCTTTTAAAAGATGACCACTGTGATTTGACATAACTGAATTGAACTTACTGTCAGAGAGCATCCATTGATCATATGTGCCCTGGCACTTCTGTCAAAAGTATTTTCAAATAAAATCTAAAAAAAAGCGTTGGAAAATGTATTAAAGGAATTCCTGACCATTTGAAGATCCAGCAGGGAATTCAGGACAAATCTATTGTGATATGTATCAGGCAGGCAAATTTGGATTTAACAGCCTCATTTTAAGAAACTGTTACCTTCTTTCATAATGAAGTGACATTTGTCCATCTTTATATGGATGGATGTCTTTTGAATGAATCACACTTTTTCTATGACAGTCACTCTACTTACGCCAAATCTAAGGCCGATTATATTTATGCATAACAGGATAAATTCATATCTGGTATTTCAATGAAATAATGCTAAGAAATAAGGGGTTTTTCTCAATTAAAAAGAAAAAAATAAGGACGATTCCGAGGCAAATATGAAGATGACAGGAAACAGGGAGCTACTTTTATAAATCTCATTGGTCCTTTCTGTGTTCTGTTCACATTTTGTACTTAAGCTTAGATTCTGCTACTACTGATTAATATTTAATGATCTTTTTTATATGGGGACAGAGAAGTTCTCTGACAGCAAAAATAAAAGATGAACAGTGTCTGTCCTGTGTTGCTAATTATTTTATTTTGGGAAGGCTCCCTTAAACTTTGAGACAGTGAGCCTTTTTGCTACTTTCCACTTTCAGTTTCTTTACTTGGAGTTGCTTAGTTGTTGTTGGCATTACATCAATGGAAGTCATACCACCTTTTTTTTCTTGGCCACTTCACATTGCACAATCCTTTGCTTAAAACTGCCAGAGAGAATAAGAGGATAAGTCAACGTCACTGTGTTCTTTGATGCAGAGTCAGTAGCCTTTGAGCACAGGCAAAGGAGCTGAAGCACTTCCACCAATCTTTGAAGTGGAGCAGAAAAGTGGAAAACCAGAGGGAAAGCAGGCAGGTTCACTCTGAATAGAGCTGCTCTGCTCTTGGCACCCAAAGTGCTCTTCAGCCACTCAGGGAATTCCAAAAACCAAAGCCCTCTGCTCAAAAGGAACAGAATTGTTTTTAATCAAGCATCCCTGAAGAGTTTTGGCAAGATGGGTAAGATACACTGAATAGAGACATCAAAAAGTTTTGTCAGAAAGGTCCAGGAAATTTAACAGGGCACTTTGGAACAGAAAAATTCACCACAACATGTATGTCCACTACAAGGTCTCCTTTTATGTTTCCTAATGCTATTTCAATTCTCCTAGTAATACTACAAAAATAAAAAAAAAACTTCAGCTGGGACCTTACAGATACACATGGAGAAAAACTGCTACTCCCAGACTTACACTGATTATAGTACCTAAATGCATCACAAAACAGCAACTAAATTTAATTCAATCCCTATTCAGTCACTATGATGCCATGAATAACTTTTCAAGAGCTCTATCCACTAGTGGGTTCATATAATCCAAGGTCCAATGGTTTCTATTTAAATATAACAGAACATTGCCTACAGAAAAAAAAAATTAAAAATCTAAATGAGCAAAATTCTTGAATTTTTTCTTCTGAAGTCTTCCTGAAGCTACCGGAATGTAGAGGCAAATCTTCAAGCCTCCCAAAATATAAGGCCCCATAGAAGTTATGAGTTAGTCATGGTTTTGAAAGGAATTATGTGGTATCAGCACTTGCAACACATCACTATCAAGGATTTCAAACTAAGACTTTCAGAGGTATTACACCAACACAAACTAAGAATAAAAATATTTCTTTTTTTTCCCCACCTCTGTGAACAAAATATGGGTCCAATACTGCTGCCACATACCCATCCAGAATTTTCCTGAAGAACAGTACAGCTATACCAAACAAATATTCTAATTTGAACTGTTTTAAAAGTACCTCTAGAACTTTGTATTTTCCTCACAAGTTTTCAAATATAAAACTTCATAGAAACAAGGTATAGGCTTTGCAATGACATCCCTAGTACTTATTGGCAGGATCTGGCCCAAAAGAGCAGAGATAATGAGAGACCCCCTTGCCCCAGAAGACACTGGTGTCTCCAATTACAGCTATTAAAAAATGCAGTGCATGGCTGAGGGCCGAGAAATACCAAGGTGAAATGCTCTGCTATCTATCAAGCTGGAAACCTGAATACTCTTAAGTACAGTGAAGGCACATGCATGGAATGAGGATCTCACAAGAACCATTTGACTTCTTTGTGTAGGAAACTATGTATGAAATCAAGGAATGAATACTAAAAGAATGGTTTAAAACAGAGTGTATTATAAATTCATTCATCAAAATTACTTTTGTGAATATTATCCTTGGTGAATCATTTTATTTTGCAAACTAGAACTGTTTGGAATGTAGAGGAATTAACAAGTTCCACTATCCAGATAATAATGACTATTTTTAAAGTCTTGACTGCAATAATCATGAAGAAAATATCAGTTTTTATTGATATATTCAGATTAACTAAGGTGCAATGTTCCCAATGAAATTATTGGGAAAAAAGTTTTTGAAATTTCAGATCATGATATACAACCAATGCTTCCAAAAAAAAAAAAAAAAAAAATTAGGAGTTCAGAGACTTTCAGGGTTATGGTGCCGGAAAGAAGTAAGAATTTATTAATATGCAGCAAACCCTTTCTAACTGAGTAAGAGAGTAAGGGTACTATTTCACATGAATCCACAACAAACCATTGACAAGTATACGACAAAGCACGACGGTTCCCATTTTTTTCCTTTAAGGATAGGCCTTTGGCAAGAAAAGCTGGGCAGGCACAGGCAGTTCCAGCACAGCAGAGGACCAGGCAAGGACACTTGAGCAGCTGCAGAGCAGCTGAGCCACAGCAAGCCCCTGATCTGGTCAGACTGAATACTGCCAGCAGCACTCAGCTGCAGTTTCCAGTACTTGCTCAAGTGTCTCTTCCATAGGGATGTGCCCCAAGTGTATGCATGGCGTGAAGGCCACACCGGTGGCAATGGCACAGGGGGGACATACTGAAAGCGTGACATTTCACACAGTGCTCTAAGCTCTGTTCAGGTGCTTTACAAGGGGAGCAGGTGTTGCTCTGGTTTTTCACTGCATGCCTTGTTCGGGTTAGCAGTGAAGGACTTTATCATAAGTTGTAAGATAAACAATGCCCATGTTTTTGTAAGGAATCTTTTCTAAGCTGTACTTTTAGAATTGTTTTGCATTCCTTCTCTGGAGGCAGAAGAAGGTGATAGACTGAATTTATATCCTATCGATTTGGAGAGGCTTAACCTCTTCATCCAATTGTTGATTGTCTGTACATATGTATGTAAGTGTGAAAATAAACAAGGGGCCAAGCTTTTGCCCGTTGGCCCGAGACCTTGGCGTGTGAATGAAACCTGCGTCCGTGCCTGATTGTTAGTGTCGGTCTGCGACAAGCAGGGAAACCTCATTCCTCTCTCCTCTCTTTCCAGGGCTGTTAAATTCATGTGTGCAGCAAAAAGAAAATGCTCCTTGCACCTTTCTTTAAAAGGAAACAATCCAAGTAAAAAAATACACAACATGCATTTGCCATGCATTTTCATAACACACTGTTCATCATAACCTCAAAAAAAGATTTTTCATTTTATTTTTAAGTCATAATGTCAACAACCCAAAAACTATCTCAGCTTTGAAGGAAGAGGTCTAGGAAAGAATGATCTAACATGCAGTCATAAGGTCATATAAGGCCACTGCAGAGGAATTTAATGAATTTTTGCAATACTGTTCCCTACAGAGGAGCTTCTGCATGTTCTCACATCAGAATTCTTCTACATAGAAAAAGAGGCAGAACATGAGGCGGAGGATCCATATCAGCCTAAAGAAACAAAAGCCAAAACTGAAAATATCAACAGAAACAAACTGCCAGGACCAAACAATATCCTTCAAGAACCTGGAAGAACTTGTTCATAAAACTTCTAATTACTGTGCAGTACACTATCTTTCTTAAAATGGCCTTGTTACCACATTAACAAAAACCAGTACATTGTTGATAATATTTTAAAAAGCATCTAGAATATCCTGAGAAACTGCAGACTAAAAACTGACTTCCACTGGGATGATTTTATAGGCTAAGCTAAAAAAAATATGACATGCACAGATAATTACTCCCAAATATATTACACCTTGAAGGTGTCAACAACATGTGGAAAAAGGGTTAAGTGCAGTTAGGTTTTCCACAGAGTTCCTAAGTTATTTAAAAATTAACAAAAAACCAAAATTAAGCTATCATAAGGTAAAGAAAGAAGTGATCAATGACAGAAAAAAGATTTAAGAATACAAAATAATTTTTCAGATCCCCTGCAAGATGTGTCCATGGGCTCTGCAGAATACCTTCTTCACAACAGCCCAAGAAAAGAGAATGCACTTCACCTATCTTAAGCAGTGTTCACTACTTACGGTAGGTAAAAACAAGATAGGAAAAATAAAAGATAAAAGACAGGAGACTCATTAATGCTAAGTGACTTGAAGACAAAATGACTGACAGCATTCAATGAGAATACATACAAAGTAATAAGGACGTTGCTGGAGATAACAGTCAACTATAAATACACAGTAGTGTAGAAAAATAACATCTCAGCACATTAAAAAGATCTTGAAGTCATTGTGAAAAGCTCTATGAAACATGTCAGCTGTAGGTCACTAAGTCAAAAAGTAAAAGAATGTTAGAAATTACTAGGAAGTGAAGAAAATAAATACAATTATATCAATTAGCAGTATGCCATAGCTGTCCACAGTTTGGTTTATTCCCTTTGCATTAAAAGGGAAACAGGAGAATCATAGCAGACAAAGAACAAAACGGAACAGGTTTACAGATAGAACAGTTTGCAAGTAAAGGAATTAGGATTCTTCAGCTGAAAGCCTTGTGGTCACTGAGGAAATTATTATTTCTTACATTAAAGAAAAATAAGGCATCAAATAAAAGAACAAGTTTAAAGCCAAACAAATGTACTTTTTCACCCACTGCATAATTTAATCTATAGAGCTCTGCAAATGGATGCCATGGATTCAAAAAATACAAGTGGACTCAGAAGCGCTCAGATTCACAAAGAAAATTCCCTCTGAGACTTTTCTATCTGATGCAAAAAGTGCAACAGCAGATTGAGGAAGTCTCTAAGCTGCTGTTGGCTGGAAGCTGGGATGCTCCATTGCAGAAGTTTCTCTTTTTACATGATCTATTCTTATCCTCTTATCTTAGGAATCCGTTACTGCTCACCACCAGAGCCACAGTACTTGGAAAGATGAACTTTTCATCCAGTAAGTTCTGCCAGACAACCATGAGAATACTTTGTTTATTAGACCTATCTACTGTGAATCTTATTGCACTGTAACTTTAGGTCTCTGAACTATGACAGCTCAGTAATGTTTTCTTTTTCAAAGCATGTGGGAAGAGTGTACAGCTCAGCAATGCAACTATTTACTTTTCTTTGGGTTTTTTTTGTTGTTATTGTTTTTAATACAACCAAGATCATATATGTTGGAGACCTTAAGGTAAGGCTGGACTTTTGTAAGTGAGTAATAAAACCCATAGCTCCAACCCAGTGTGGTTCTCCATCCCACCCATTCCTTATTTACGCATTCCAATGTTCTTTTATCAGTACTGGCACTCATCTGATTCTGCCATGTAGGGAGAGCGTCATGACTCAGAATGAAAAAAAAAACCTCTAAAATTACATTGTTTAAAATAAAATCTGATTCTTTAATTACTTGAATCAGTCTTATCATCAACTCAGGTACATTCCCTTGGTAGGAGCAATTAAGCTCAGGTAACCTAACAGTGCAGTGAGAGCATGCAGCCCCCGCACACCTTCTCTCAGCTCCAAGCAGTCTTGAAGATCTTAAACTTCTGTACTATACAACAGATTTATAGAGACACAGGTGTATCAGTGAGGCACCTAGACCTTGATCACCTCCATTCAGGTTCAGTGAAACATAAATCTGCACTCCCTCATGCAGACCTAGCTCTATCACAAGGAAAGGGTTTACTGATAAAAAGGGCAGCTTACAGGGACATGACTGTGACTATAGCACAGTGTGTCTATATTAATAAACCAGCATGTGCTTATTAATAAATCACACCAAAAGTAGGCAAAAATATTTCAGCCGCCCTTATCTAGCTTGCTAAACATCAGGCAAGTATTTAGAGATATTGTTTCCCTCTTCTGGAGCACTGATAATTATCTTTGGTAAGACATTGAAAGGAAAATCTCTAAGAGTACCATAAATATATATGTGCAAACAATCAGAAATCCTGTCCTTTCCTCCTTCTGTTCAAGTAGTGTGTGGTTCCTACTGTTTTCTAAACCATCCTGTCTCCATTTCCAATACTGACTCTCACCTGCTTCCTCCCTACAACTTACAAGCTCAGACTTTTCAAATAACCTCTCTTAGCAAACTGTGCTCTTAACCTCCTTCCACAAACTTCTTCTCCAAATCACAGTCACAGGTCTTACCCTAACCACATCTGTTCATCAAATGCTCTTTCTCTCCGTTAACATTGATTTCTCAACACCTTCCAGGCCACTCAAGCTCTCTCTAGGCCCTTCTCATGGGTCCCTGCCCCTCCAGAGGTATCTATCCCTCTGAACACGTTTTACACAGACCCTTTGCCTTCACAGATCTCAAACCCTTGCCTATCCTAATCCCTGATTCCATTGGATATTGTGCCAAAATTGAATCTCACCCACTTGAAAACTGCTGCCTTGTTCTGAGTAACATCCTTGATGTTAAAATTGGGTAATTGCTTTTCCATGCTACTTGTACCCTGGCTCAGGCATCATTGGGAGAGCACATTAAAAACAACAACAAAACCGAAAAAACTGGTTCCAGATGTAGACCTAACACAGAGTCTAAGCCCAAGTGTGTGCAGTGCTGGAGGAATCTTTGAATAAAGCTGTCAAAAACCTTACTTCTCTGAGTATATCCAAATTCTTCTTTCCAAGACATATAAGACAGGCAAATGTAGTATGGCAACAGGAATGGAAAAAAGCGCATAACTACAAATCAGCTACGTTTTCACAGAATCTCAAAAAAAAAAGCTTGTGGTATTTGAACATGAGAATACAACAGTCTACCCAGTTCTTCTTTTACAAAAAGACTTAATAGCTTTTTCTTGAGCTTTCCAGAAAAAAATCAACCTCAGTGACTGGGAACAAAATGTTAACCTCTATTTATAACAAGGTCTGAAAAAGTCACAACAGAAAATTAAGTTTAAGGATATGTGCAGACAATTGTAACTGAATGCGTTAAAGGGGGTTCATGTATTATCATCCCTTTGTTTGGAGATGATATGTGGCAACATATCCTGTGATTCTCTGAACTAATCCTCTGATGGTTCTTACAATAACATAATACAGTAACACTCACACAGGCAAACTTTAGTTAAACTGCCTTTAATGAGGAGTGGACTAGAGAACGTTTAAAGGTCCCCTGCAACTCAAACCATCCTATGATTCTACTGATGGTTTAAGCAAGCATGGTTTTTCCAGGACATATATATGCTCAGTTCAATCAGATGCCCAAGCCGAGAGAACCCACTCCAGTTTGGGAAAGGTATCTTCATCTGGAAGTGTGTTAATATAAACCTCTGTCATGGCAAGTATCATGAAATCTGTGTAATATTTGACATAAACAACTCTACCTATACCAATGCTATTTCTCTGGTGCATGAGCAGATAAATCAACAATACACCATGTGAACACAGGAAAAAGGTCCAGAAAAAAGAAAAGTTGCCCATTCTGGTCAAACCTCTAAACTTTTCAAAAGCTCTAATGACCTGATTTCATCTACTTAGCAAGGAGAGGTAGGATTAGCTTCAAACTATGGTATAAAAACAAAGTTCAGAAACATGAGACTTAATGCCACTAGTAATAGTCCAAATATTAGAGGCTTCTTAAGGAAAAAAAAACAAACAGAAATTATGCATTACATTATTAATCTGAACACAGAAATATACAGCCTTCCAGTAATGCATGCCAACTTAAATAGGAGACTTTCTTGTTTAAGACCCTCATCTTGCTCAGAAATTCCATCCAACCTAGAAGCATGGGAAAGAACACATCTATGCAATTTTGAAATTTCATAGTTCAGTGCTCTTCTTAGATGGTAACTTTTCAGGCCACAATTACAATCAACTTTATTGAGTACTGCAGTTTTGGAAATTGGCCCCAAACACTGAGGAACTGCCACTTAAATTTAGGAGAGCTATGAGAGATTAAACACATTAATATTAGTAGAGCATGATACTTCATTCACAAACAGGCATTTTTATCTCACAGTTCATACCTGTACAAAAAAAAAAAAAGCGACAAGTTCTTTAAACGAGAAAACAAGCAAGCTAAGACTGAAAGTATGCTGTTTTATAAAGTGATAGTAACTATTCTAAGAACATTTTTTTCTGCATGTCACTATCCATTTTTTCTTACCATATATTCCATATTGGAAGCTGGTGGATACACCTGACCCCGTAATTTATTATGAAGATCCAAGATACTTTGCATATCACTGTCTGTGATAGCCCTTTTCCCTCTCTGCTTGGCGATCCACCACTCACCATCTTCATCCATGTACTTTTCCAAAAGTTCCTCTAAGAGCGTGGCATTGGGAAGAACCATTGCAGAAACTGCTTGAGCTATGAATAGCAAGGTAGTTACTCTGAGCCATTCCTGTACTACATACTTCATGATGAATGATCTCAAAATGCTCAGGAGTTAGCTCCAAGACAAAGTCTTTCTTCTGGGTTTGTTGGCTGTAAATGCATAAGAGAGAGTAATGTAATTTGTAGACAGAAGGACTGGCCTGTATGAACTTACTAAGCAACAAAAACTTTAGTTCATACAGAGTTTGTAACCGTTGTTCTAGGGGGAGAAAGGATGCTGCGTTTCTTACCCTAATAAATGCACACTGTTTATTTGGGAAGATAGCTTATCTTCAACCTTATGGACCTCAGTTTGTTCAAGTGGTTTTATACATTACATTGGCATGCACATTTCAGTGCCTGCATGCAAAAAGCATGCTTTTCATATCTACTTAAAAGGAGCCAGACATCAATGAAGATTAGACTGTAGATAAGGTCTTCCAGTATTGGAACTTAAGAACAAAAGAAGTTTAGAGGCTTGCAGTCATTGCCAAAAAGCAAACTGAAATACACTATTAACTTGATACAATATATCCCCCCTTGATGCATTTCAAAATATGACTTTGATTAAGTGGTTTTATGATTTCCAAAACCCTCATGAAACTAAAAGTATTCAACTCAGACACGAAAACGGGGGAGACTGGGCTATTCTAGCCACCAAACAAAGGAGAGCACTGAAAACTCTAAGAAAAAGTAGTAGCACTTCCAAGAAGACGATATTTTAACAACGCCTGCTACGTGACTGAGTGCTTTAGGTAGGAAAGCCGAGGTCACTCCTTCACCCTGGGTGAGCACGCGCGAATCCCGCCA